>JAJONR010001659.1:0-83744 GCA_029582245.1 Solanum etuberosum
AATAGCAAAAATGTTACCTTCTCAAACAAATATAATAGCAAAATGAATATGCAAAAATCTTTACGAAAAAACCAGAGAGAAGTACAAAACAGTTGGGGATATTTTATGGAAAATATACAAAGATAAAAAGAATCTTTTTTTATGGCGACTCATGTATATCATTTGCTCACGAGTTGGTATTGCATATTGTTAATGCTAACAGCCTTACACATCTTATATTTATTCTCAAGAAGACCAGTAACAACTCACATGAGGTGTTATGCCCATATACATATATCATGATTATCTTCTCAATTGCAAGTACCACATCAAAGTAATATTTACACATATGCTTCTGAGATGAATGCAGTGTTGTAACTTATGAACATGTTGAGGAAATAGTGTCTTGCTTCGCTAAATAACCTTCAACAATTTAAAAAGCTCAACTACATGGGGATAAAGCAGACTCAGTGGCGGAGCTAGAAATTTGACGAAGAGTGTGCAAATTTTCCTCTCGGTTGTGCTAAGAGTGTACAAAATTAAATATACACTCATATTAACTAACACTTAACCTATGTACACCATATAATTTTCCAATGAAGGGTCTGCACCGGAACACACCGGAACACCCTTCACCTAAGTTGGCTCCGCCCTTGAAAGCAGTAGGTTTCCGATAAAGTGATCCTCGAACCTAAAAGATATTTGGATACACATGTGGACGTACCTCAGTACTTTGATTTATTTAAAATAATTTACTGAAGAAACTATTTTATACAATATACAGTGACTTTGAACAAAAAACAGGTGGACAGATTTTCCTATTTTTCACTAAGTATTCAATAGGTAGAGTTATTAAATACCGTTTCAACACTTTGGCGGCACACATCATGTCGACCAATCAAAATTCCTGTTAAAGAGACACATGAATTGCCAAGCAGTACCGATCCTAACGCTGCTATGACTTATTGAATGAGTAAAGATTCTAATCAAGTGATATTATTTGCTTATTTTGTCAATTTTCTATCCTCAATTTTAGGCCTTCATCTTTTCATGCACGGCTGCAAAAGAGATGATTAGAACTAATTACCAATTTGAAAACCTCATGGATCATAATATAAATGTTCATACTTACAAAGAAAATTGAAACTACAAAGTTTCAGTTTTTCGTATCACGCAATGGTTTGGTCTATACTGGGATTCAAACCTTAGTCCTCCATGGTTTCATTCTAGTTCAATCGACCATTAAGCCACACCTTCCAGTGCTAGCTAAACATTTCACCTACACATAAATCCTTATTCCTATCAACACATAATTGGGAACAGACTCTTAAACTAACCATTTCCTGATGATCACTGCTCGACCAGTAATTTCTTATGGTGTTGACTGTTAAGGACCAGAACCAAAAAGGTATGAAGATAGAATATATTCTGTATAATAGTCTGCTCCTCCTTTCAAACTGAATCTGACTTCATAATAGTTTTCGGACATTCTCTTCTTATACCCAAACTTCATTTATTTATTTTCTGACAACAAAATGAAGCAAATAAAGGCCAACAATACTACTTGGAAGCTCTAATTAGTAATAAATCCCAACTTTAATCCTGGATGACCCGTTTTATCCCATCAAACTTGGAATTATTTTATCACACCAGACGGATGGGATAAATTAGTCTGCGAACCAAACCACTCCTAAAGCTATAGATAGTTACTAGTTAAACAGAGCCAGCTTTAAAATTTAATCAAGCTTCAGAAGGACCCAAAAGAATCATTAAGTTCCCTTTTCAACTTTTTTATCAAACAATACCAATACTTGAAATTTTACATTCCTCTCCTAATTAGCCACAAAAATCAAAACAGGAACATATAACTGCAAAAGTTAAGCCAAAAGCTCTTTGCTTACAAGTCTCCATCTACCAATAAAGACCAAAACTTGATCCAAAAAAGAAAAAAACAACAACATTCCATACTACTAAAATCACAATGTAAAAAAACCAAAGAGATAGAGAGACAGAGAAACGTACAACAAGAATGGCGACAGTGAAAACACCAATGGTAACAAGAAATAGCTTTTGGTCACGATTACAACAATTCTGAAGCTCCCAATTCGGATTCATCTCTCTTTTTACAACCCCAAATCGTTAAATCCTCCAAAACCTTCAAATTTTACTCCTAAACCCCAATATTTCAAGCTTTTTTTTCCTTCTACCAAATCAGTTTGAAATTTTCAGCGTTGAATGTGGGTTTGGTCAACAACCCAGTTTGCGCGTAATGGCTCTCAACACTGTAACTTCTACGAAAGTGAAAGAGAACAATGACCGGAGAAGCAACAAGAATAGTGATGAAACGATGCCGTTTTTTTCTCAATCAATCATCTCTTCTTGCCTATGTAAAACAACAGCAAAAGACTTTTGTCGTTTACTATGTCAAACTTTTGAAGAATTGAAGACTACTCATTTGTAAAGATCTTTCTTCTTTTACCCAATTGGTGGTTGCCACGTGGATACTCTTGTCAAATACTAGAAAGACAACTTTATATATTTAAAACTTTTGAATCTCATCTAATTAAAGACATACAATGAGACCACCAAGGTTGTGATGGACTAGTAAGTTCTCTTTCATCTCGAGTCTCCTGAAATGAACACACTTACGTTAGAGAATATTTTCCCTCAATGTGAACTCACTCCAATAGAATATTGAGTATCTGGTGAGAAACTTAATAATATAAAAATATCGTTGTTTCTTTTATTTTTAATTCTGTAAAATAATACATAAAGTAATATATACAATATAATATATAGATAATAATATAAAACATAAATAAAATAAAAAATTTATTATAAAAAATAAAATTCTTGAATAAAAATCAACCAAATTTATGAGATATGTTGATTAATTAATAAGGGATATATTGATAAATATGTATATATGTAAGGGATATTTTAGTCTTAAAAAAATTAATTTTCTATTTCTGCATTTTTTTAAAAGCAGAAATTTTTAGCTTCTTTCCAACCGCAAAAAAATTGTTTCTGCTTCCATTTAAAAGCAATTTTAAGAATTTGTCAAACACTTAATTTCTCAAAATAAGTGTTATTTTCTCAAAAAAAGCACTTCTGGCCTCCCAACAACAATGTCAAACATGTTCTTAGATTCTAATCAAATTTATTTCCATAACTAAACTATTTTCTTTCCAAACTTAATTACAATAATTAGGTTTACCATTGGTTTTCTCAGGATTATTTTCTTGCAGAGTTCCCTACCTTAACTATCAAGTGTTTGTGTTTCCTAACTATTTATCAAAACATGCCTCGAAATTAATGAGACGGAACTTTTGGGCAAATTAAGTTGTCAACGATTGTATTCAAACATTTGATTTGATCTGCTATTTTTAGAGAAAAAATTATGAATTGGCAGAGCAATCTTTTCATTACCATATTCCTTTTCAAATGAGACAAAATGCATATATTTGACCCAAACATAGTGACAAACTGCAATACAGGTGATCTCATCTTATCTGTTAATACAAAAATAATCCATATCTCATATACACATAAAAATAAACGATGAAAAGACTATTCGAAATACAGAGAAAAACAGATAAATCTGTTGGTATATATGAAAGGAATGCCATCTTCAAAGGCTATACGATGAGAAAAACTAATAAATTTGCTAGATGATTCAGTAATTAGAAAAAATTCAACCATGTAGTAAAAACTTATACACTAGCAAACTTAGTTCATTGATCAACATGCTTACCTATTGATTATGTCCAAATATTAATATTGCCTTTACACCATAAACACATCAAAATAAACTTGTTCCCTTTCTCTTAAGTTTCATACTTTTCGTTCGCTTTTTTTTATTTTTGAGAAGAAACTTTTTTTTTATTTTTGGAGAAGAAATTTATTTGGTCTTCTGAGTAACTTCTAGAGAGCCTTTCATCTTTGCCTTTTTTATTTTTGAGAAGAATTTTCATCAAGTTCTCCACACAATTGCAATAATCTTTGATGCGTAAATTAATTGATAATGTTTTTCAGACTTTATAGCTCGTTCAGATATTCCAATAGAATGCATCATAATGTTATTAAACCACAAAATAGAAGGTTTCAAAGTTTGTATTACAGACTCTCAATGTTTTTCACACTATCTAATCACAATTAATGCACGTAGAAAGCTTGAATTTTTATTGTTTTGATTCATTAAAACATTTATATATGGTTAATGCAAGTCAACAATTTGATTTTGATTTTGAAATTTAAAAGAAACAGGTACTTAGTTGGTGTTTCTTTAAACTATATTCACACTATCTAATCACAATTAATAATAATAATATATTTAAATAATTACTATTTTAAAATTAAAATGTTAGATTTCTCTAACTACTTGCAATTACACGATTTGTGTTTTATGATGCAAGTCAATTTTTTTATATTTTGACTGCAAAATTTTAAAGATTTGGATGCATAGTTGGTCTTTCTTCAAACTATATCCACACACTATCTAGCCACATTTGGTAATTTATTAAATATGTTAACATATTTTCCTTTTTTAGCTTAAAATAATATATTTCTCTAACTACTTGCAATTATAGAATTTGGTAAGTTTATTCTTGATGTATATAAATAATGTCACAATATTCTAGTTCTCATAAGTGCCATTTCTTCGAGAAACATATTAATTCATTGATAATTTTTTATTTTATTCTCATTCCTTATCATTTTTGTGATGGAGAGCAAGAAGACCAGAGGAAAACAAAAAATTTCAATGTCAAAAATAGAAAAACAACGTGATCGCAATGTAGCATTTTCCAAACGTTGCTCAACTCTATACAAAATGGCAAATGAACTTGTTAAATTGTGTGATGTTGATATTGGAATAGTACTATTTTCACCTATAAATAAACCTTTCTCATTTTTCCACCCAACAACTGAATCGGTTAGTTAAATGCCTCTGTAACATCCCACCTTAGAAAGAGCTAAATATAGAAAGAACTACTCCCTCCGTCCCTTTTTATATGTCATCCCTTTCTATAAATAGCTGGACCACAATACTTGTCATTTTATAAATTTTATGCATAAATTACCATATTTTGCCTATTATACCCTTGATAGAGTAGTTAATTAATCTTGAAAATGTATTCATCATTTATTATAAAGTTGACTTAAGAAAATATTAAATAAGGGTAGAGGGGTAAAGTTACATCATTTCTTAATACAAGTGCAAAGTAATTAGGTGACATATAAAAAGGGACGGAGGGAGTAATTTGGAACGAGCCAAATCTGAAATTTTACAAATTATGCTTAAGTTGTGATTTTTGGATCAACTTCAAACGACCATAACTTTACGTACAGGATGATTTAGGTGACCTATAAGATATCAAATGAAAGGTCTTGGAATCCTCTTTCCAACGCCACTGAGTTTGCTGAATTTCGAGCTCGTATGAGGGAGATATACCCGTTAGAAGTTAGCCTATCCAGTTAAGGAAATGTTACCCGAAAATGTGAGGGGTATTTCAGTCTTTTCCTTACCCAATCAGATTAAAACTTTTTTAGTAAATATTTTGGGGTCAAATCTGATGTGGGTCAATTTTATAATCCTAAACTACGCTTAGGGTTTTAGAGGAGAATTCAAGAAGAGGAAAAGAGGAGAAAAGAAAGAACGAACAAGGTTTTCGCGAATCGAGGATTTGTTTCGTCAAATCGAGGTATGTAAGTTTTCATAGTGTTGGGTTCGTTCACCCACACGCCAATCATGTTTTACATTATCGAATTCATCCTTAGAGATTGAGAAATTAAGTTCTTGATGAGTTTCTTGAAGAGTTGTTATTCATTCTTGAATCTTGATGTTTGGATGAGTTCTTGAGGCGAAGATTTTGTTAAGGGGTTGAGGAAATTGATAGTTCTTGAGTGAGTTTCGCTAAAATTGTTCTGAGTTATAGGAATTCAAGAGTTTTTACCGTAGAATTTCAGTGGGTATGAGTTGAATGGGGTTTGGGAGATGAAGAAAATATCGGACAGAATTTGGCTCCCAAGTCTGCGTCGCGAACTTGCTCCCCCAGAGAGAAATTTCTCTCTCCGTGTCGTGAAGAGAATGCGGATTCCAATATTTCAAAAATTATTTCGTGACCAAATAATATAATCCATCTCCGCGTCGTGGACTTGCTCCTCAGACAGTGTTTTTCGACCGTTTCTCATGATTAACTATCTAAAACTCATTTAATCATCACGATATCCTTCATATCATAAATCATAACCTTGAATTCATAATTTAAATTCAAGGTAGAGTTAAGAGTCAAGTCTTGAGAGTTCTTCGAGTCATTTTAAGAAGTCTTTTAAAAATATTTTAAACTTGTTTTAAAATGACTTGAGCACTGAGTTGAGGAAGAGTAAAGCTGAGTTCATTTTCTTTAAAATGATATATGGAAATTAAGTATTCCCAAGAGCAAATATTTTTACATTTAAGATGAGAGGATACACCGATTTTCAAAGAGTTCATGAACAGTTTTCAGTATTATCTCTTTTTAGAGAAATCTTTTGAGTAATAATCTCAAAGCTGAGGAAGAGGAAATGTTTTCTTTAAAACATAATGAGCTAAGTTATATATTGGGAGTAGTATTGAGCACCGATATGGGGGAGAGTTCTAACAACTCACAGCCCACATAAACCATGTAGCCAACATGGGTAGAAAGAGTCATACTTTTTAGATGATTCCTTATTGATTTTTAGCATAGACTAGTGTATCTACTTAGTTAAGGAGTTCTATACCCCGGCAAAGTATAGGACAGTTCTGGCAGCGTGGGCTAGACGATGTATCATCACATAGCTCATAATGATGGTTGTCGGTTAGAGAATCTCCCAAACAGAGTTTACTTTGTATTTTTGCATACAAACAAATTTTATATTGTATTTTCTAATACATTGAGTTGTTATCTACTGTTTTAAAGCTTTTCTTTATACTGCATTACTTCTATTGCTTTATATTGAAATGAGGTTGAGTTGAGTTGAGACGAGGTAAGTGTTTCTTCAGTTTCAGTTCAAACTTATGTCATGTTTTAGATTTCCCCTCACATGCTCGTACATTCCATGTACTGAAGCCATTTGGCCTGCATATTTTATGATGCAGATACAGGTAACCAGGATCAACATCAAGCGCTTCGTTGATCCAGTCGAGTTCTAGAGTCATTTGGTGAGCCTCCTTACTTCCGGAGGATCCCTTTATTATGTTTCATCATTTCAGTTTTGTTAGGATGATCTGGGGTCTTGTCCCGACATTCCTAATAGTATTAGAGGCTTCATAGATAGATAGACATTAGTTCATGAGTCTTGTTCATTTCAGATCTCTTTTGACCAGTTGAATGTTTCTTTAAGCATTTCTGAGTTTATCTTTTGTGACTTTTGAGTTAAAGCTTTTCATTTGAGTTCATCTTGTATTGAGTAAGTCTTCCTCTAAGTATTGAGCTAGGCCAAGGGTTCGCTTGGGGCCAACAATAGTTCTCGAGTGCCGGCCATGCCCAGGGTGTAGGCTCGGGGCGTGACAAACTTGGTATCAGAGCACAGAGTTCAAGAGTCCTAGGGTGTCTATGAAGACATGTGTTTAGAGTCCTAGTTATCGATGTGAAGTGCGCCACATCTATAATTAGGAGGCTGCAACATTTAGGAACTATCTCACTTCTTTCATACTCTTTTCGTGCGATAGAGTTAATCTCTATAAAGTTTCTTTCTAATTCGTGCTTGCGCGTATCTTTCAGATCATGCCTCCACAAAGAGCTATTCGAGGTCGTCCTGCTAGGAGGAATGTTGAGGATCAAGGGGTACCCAATGCACCAGAAGTGCAACCCCAAGAAGAGGTCACGAATGCTGAGTTCCGGGAAGCTATCTGGATGTTGAGTCAAGTTGTGACCAACCAAGCTGGGCAACAAAGAGGGGTTCGACAGGATGTGGCTGATACATCTAGAATCCATGAGTTCTTAAGGATGAATTCTCCAGATTTCACTGGTTCAAGTGTCACTGAGGATCCGGAAAACTTTGTGGAAGAGCTACAAAAGGTTTTTGAGATTATACATGTTGCTGATGTCGAGCGAGTGGATCTAGCTGCATACCAATTGAAGCGTGTCGCTAGAATCTGGTTTTACCAATGAAAGAAAAATAGAGTTGAAGGTGTACCAATTGTGAGCTGGGCGGTGTTTGAGGAGGCCTTCTTGGGGCGTTTCTTTCCCTGTGAACTGAGAGAGGCCAAGGTATGGGAATTCCTCACTCTTAAACAGGAATCTATGAGCGTACATGAGTAAAACCTTAAGTTCACACAACTGTACCGTTATGCCCCAGAAATGGTTGCTGACATGAGGAGCAGGATGAGTTTGTTTGTTGTTGGGTTGTCTCGTCTGTCAAGTAAGGAGGGCAAGGTAGCTATGCTGATAGGAGATATGGACATAGCAAGACTTATGATCTATGTGTAGCAGGTTGAGGAGGATAAGCTGAGAGATAGAGAAGAGTTTCGAAATAAGAAGGCAAAGACATCAGGAAATGAGTCCGGGCAGTGGAAGAATAATGCAAACCGGTCTTCTTTTCAACACAAGACAAATGGACTTGCTCCATCATCTGCTAGTGCACCTGCACCAAGGAACAAAGGTGAGTTCAAGAACCCAAATTCGCAGAATTTTAGAGCTAGACCTGCACAGTCTCAGGGTAGTGTGGCACAAGGAGGTAATGGGACTCCTGCATGTGCTAAGTGTGGTAGGACCCACTCAGGAGTGTTTCGTGATGGTTCCACTGGTTGTTTTAAGTGTGGTCAAAATGATCACTTCATTAGAGAGTGTCGGTAATGGGGGCAATAAAGCTCAATCTTCTTCAGTTGCTCCACCAGAGAGAGCTGGACCTAGAAGAGCTGCTTCAGGGACAGGCGGAGGAGCAAACCGTCTATATGCTATCACTAGTCACCAAGAGTAAGAGAATTCGCCAGATGTTGTCACTGTATGATCAAAGTCTTTTCTTTTGATGTTTATTCTTTGCTAGATCCAAGAGAAAGTGTATCTTTTGTGATTTCTTATATTGCCATGAATTTTGATATTATTCCCGAACAACTTCTTGATCCCTTGAGTGTTTCCACACCTGTTGGTGAGTCTATTCTAGCTGAGAGAGTTTATCATGGTTGTACCATTTCTGTCAATCACAAGGAAATCATGGCTGACTTAGTCGAGTTAGACATGTTAGATTTTGATGTTATTCTAGGTATCGACTGGCTTCATGCCTGTTATGCCTCAGTCGATTGTAGAAATCGAGTTGTTAAGTTCCAGTTTCCTAATGAGCCAGTTATAGAGTGGAGTAGTAGTTCAGCAGTGCCTAAGGGTCATTTTATTTCGTACCTTAAGGTGAGAAAGTTAGTTTCCAAGGGGTGCATCTATCACTTAGTTCGAGTTAATGACTCTAGTTTTGAGACACTACCTCTTCAGTCAGTTCCAGTTGTGAGTGAGTTTCCAGAGGTCTTTCCAGATGATATTCCCGGAGTCCTTCCTGAGAGAGAAATAAACTTCGGTATAGATATTCTTCCCGATACTCGTCCTATCTCTATTCCGCCATATAGAATGGCTCCAGCTGAGTTAAAAGAGCAGTTGAAAGACCTTCTTGAGAAAGGTTTCCTTCGACCAAGTGTCTCACCTTGGGGTGCTCCGGTCTTATTTGTGAGGATGAAAGATGGTTCTCTTAGAATGTGCATAGATTACTGTCAGTTCAACAAGGTTACTGTCAAGAATAAGTATCCTCTTCCGAGAATTGATGATCACTTCGATCAACTTCAGGGTGCCACTTGTTTTTCTAAGATAGACCTCAAATTAGGCCATCATCAGTTGAGAGTAAGAGAAAGTGATATACCTAAGACAGTTTTCAGGACCCGCTATGGTCATTACGAGTTTCTTGTCATGTCATTTGGTTTGACTAATGCTCCTGCATCATTCATGGACCATATGAAAATAGTGTTTAAACCTTATCTTGATATGTTTGTTATCGTTTTCATTAATGACATTCTGATTTATTCGAGGAATGATGAAGATCATACTAGTCATCTCAGAGTAGTTCTTCAAACTCACAAGGATAAAGAGTTGTATGCTAAATTCTCTAAGTGTGAATTTTGGTTTGAGTATGTGGCATTCTTAAGTCATATTATTTCTGGTGATAAGATTCGAGTTGACACTCAGAAAATTGAGGCAGTACAGAACTGGCCTAGACCCACGTCTCCAACTGATATTAGGAGTTTCTTGGAATTGGCTGGTTATTATAGAAGGTTTATCGAGGGGTTCTCATCTATTTCATCCCCACTGACCAAGTTGACTCAGAAAATAATTAAGTTTCAATGGTCTGAAGCTTGTGAGAAAAGCTTTCAGTAATTGAAAACTAGGTTGACTACTGCCCCAGTATTGACCTTACCAGAAGGTACGTAAGGTTTTGTGGTATATTGTGATCCATCCAGCGTTGGAATGGGTTGTGTATTGATGCATAATGTCAAGGTTATAGCTTATGCCTCTAGATAACTTAAGATTCACGATAGGAATTACCCAACCCATGATCTAGAGTTAGCTGTTGTAGTGTTTGCTTTGAAAATATGGTGTCACTATCTTTATGGTGTTCATGTAGATGTGTTCACCGATCACAAGAGCCTTCATTATGTATTCAGTCAGAAAGAGCTTAATCTCAGACAGATGAGGTGGTTGGAGTTACTCAAGGATTATGATATGCGTATTTTCTATTACCCGGGTAAGGCTAATGTTGTTGCTGATGCTTTGAGAAGATTGTCTATGGGTAGTACCGCCCATGTTGAGGAAGGAAAGAAAGAGTTAGCAAAAGATGTGCACATAATTGCACGTTTGGAAGTTCGGATAATGGATTCCAATGAAGGAGGAGTAGTGGTGATGAATTGGGCTGAATCATCATTGGTGTCTGAAGTGAAAGAGAAACAAGATCAAGATCCTTTTTTGCTTGAATTAAAGGCAAATGTTCATAAGCAAAAAGTAATGACTTTTGAACAAGGGGGAGATGGTGCATTGAGGTATCAAGGTAGATTGTGTGTGCCAAGGGTGGATGAACTTCAAGAGAGGATCATGGAGAAAGCTCATAGCTCCAGATACTCTATCCATCTGGGTTCCACAAATATGTATCGTGACTTGAGAGAAGTTTATTGGTGGAGTAGTATGAAGAGGGGTATTGCTGAGTTCGTTGCTAAGTGCCCGAATTACCAACAAGTCAAGATAGAGCACCAGAGGCCCGGTGGTATGGCTCAGAATATAGAGATTCTGGAATGGAAGTTGGAGATGATCAATATAGATTTTACTACAGGTTTACCACGGTCTCGCAGGCAGCATGATTCGATTTGGGTGATTATAGATTGAATGACTAAATCAAACCATTTCTTACCGGTAAAGACTACATTTACAACAGAGAATTATGCCAAGTTATATATTCAAGAGATAGTCAGACTTCATGGAGTTCCGATCTCAATTATTTCAGATAGAGGTGCACAATTCACCGCATAATTTTGGAAGTCTTTCCAGAAAGGTTTGGGTTCCAAGGTAAATTTGAGTACTGCTTTTCATCCTCAGACTGATGGTCAAGCAGAGCGTATGATTCAGAAATTATAGGATATGTTAAGGGCTTCTGTGATCGATTTCAAGGGTAGTTGGGATGATCACTTACCTTTAATTGAGTTTGGTTACAACAACAGTTACCACTCTAGCATCCAAATGGCTCCTTATGAGGCTCTTTACGGAAGAAGATATAGATCCCCTATTGGATGGTTTGAGGTTGGTGAGGCTTGGTTGATAGGACCAGACTTGGTTCATCAAGCTATGGAGAAAGTGAAGACTATTCAAGAAAGGTTGAAAACAGTGCAGAGTCGTCAGAAATCCTATACTGATGTTAGGAGAAGAGACTTAGAGTTTGAGGTAGATGATTGGGTTTACTTGAAGGTTTCACCCATGAAGGGTGTTATGAGGTTTGGCAAGATGGGGAAGCTTAGTCCCCGGTATATTGGTCCTTACAGGATATCCAAGAGAATTGTCAATGTAGCTTATGAGTTGGAGCTATCGCAGAGTTAGCAGCAGTCCATACGGTGTTTCACATTTCAATGTTGAAGGAGTGTATGGGCGATCCTTCACTCATTATACCGACTGGAAATATTGATATTAAGGATAGCCTGTCTTATGAGGAGATTCCTGTTCAGATTCTAGATCGTCAGGTTCGCAAGTTGAGGACCAAGGAGGTAGCATCAGTCAAGGTTTTATAGAGGAATCAGTTTGTTGAGGAAGCTACTTGGGAGGATGAGGAGGATATGAAGAAGAGATATCCACACCTCTTTGATCACAGAGAAGTTCCCATTGAAGGTACCAATTCTTTTCTTGGTACTTTATAAGTTGAAATTTTGTGTTAATTTGCATGTTGAGTGTTTGAGTTGGGTGTTAGATGCTTCCACCCTTAGTTTACTTTAGAGTGATCTCATTCGAGGACGAATGTTCTCAAGGGAGAGATATTGTAACATCCCGCCTTAGAAAGAGCTAAATATAGAAAGAACTAATTTGGAAAGAGCCAAATATAAAATTTTACAAATTGTGCTTAAGTTGTGAGTTTTGGGTCAACTTCAAACGACCATAACTTTCAGTACATGATGATTTAGGTGGCCCATAAGATATCAAATGAAAGGTCTTGGAATCCTCTTTCCAACGCTACCGAGTTTGCTGAATTTTGAGCTCGTATGAGGGAGATATGCCTGTTTAAAGTTAGTCTATCCAGTTAAGAAAATGTTAACCAAAAATGTGAGGGGTATTTTAGTCTTTTCCTTACCCAATCAGATTAAAATATTTTTAGTAAATATTTTGGGGTCAAATCTGATTTGGGTCAGTCTTACAATCCTAAACTATGCTTAGGGTTTTAGAGGAGAATTCAAGAAGAGGAAAAGATGAGAAAAGGAAGAACGAACAAATAGAGTTTACTTTGTATTTTTGCATACACACAGAGTTTATATTATATTTTCTAATACATTGAGTTGTTATCTACTGTTTTAAAGCTTTTCTTTATACTGCATTACTTCTATAGCTTTATATTGAAATGAGGTTGAGTTGATACGAGGTAAGTGTTTCTTCAGTTCCAGTTCAAGCTTATGTCATGTTTTAGATTTCCCCTCGCATGCTCGTACATTCCATGTACTGACTCCATTTGGCCTGCATCTTTTATGATGCAGATACAGGTAACCAAGATCAGCATTCAGCGCTTCGTTGATCCAGTTGAGTTCTAGAGTCATTTGGTGAGCCTTCTTGCTTCCGGAGGATCCCTTTATTATGTTTTATCATTTCAGTTTTATTAGGATGATCGGGGGTCTTGTCGCGATATCCCTCATAGTATTAGAGGCTTCATAGATAGATAGACAGCAGTTCATGAGTCTTGTTCATTTCAGTTGTTAATGTTCTAGACTTGAGTTGCCTCTTTTGGCCAGTTGAATGTTTCTTTAAGCATTTATCAGTTTATATTTTGAGACTTTTGAATTAAAGCTTTTCATTTGAGTTCATCTTGTATTGAGTAAGTCTTCCGCTGAGTATTGAGCAAGGCCAAGGGTTCGCTTGGGGCCAGCAATGGTTCTCGATAGGGTGTAGGCTCGGGGCGTGACAGCCTCATAGATACAAAACATTACAACAACAAAGGAAATAATGATAGACTCCTCGACCTTTAAACTATCTATGAAGCCTTTACTATTACATAATGATTATCGGGACAAGACCCACGACATCCTAACAAACTGAAAGTAAAAGTGGAACCCTCCGGAAGTAACGAGGCTCACCAAAGATAAATGGAACTGCAAATAGTATCAACGGAGCGTCTGTTGATGACCCTGAATACCTGTATCTGCATCATAAAATGATGCAGGTCAAATGGTGTCAGTACATTGAATGTACAAGTATGTAAGGGAAATTCTAAAGCATAAACATAAGCTTGAACTGATAGAAAGAAACAGACTTACCTCCTCTCAACTCACTCAACTCAACTCAAACTCCACTCAAGGATAGGATACTCAACTCAAGGATAAGATACTCAACTCAAAGATACTCGGCTCAAGATACTCAAGGATAAAGCAACAATAAAAGATGTCATATATGAAAAGCTTTTAAAACAGTAGATAATAACTCAATTGTATGTAAAAATACAATAATAAGTCAATTGTATCTAAAATACAATAATAACTCTTATTTGGGAGATTCTCTAGCCGACAACCATCACTATGAGCTATGTGATGATACAACGTCTCGCCCACGCTGCCAGAACTGTCCTATACCTTGCCGGAGTATAAGACATCCTCAACTAAGTGGATCCACTAAGTTATGCTTAAAAAGCAATAAAGAATCATCTAAAAAGTATGACCCTTTACCCATGTTGGCATACATGGTTTATGAGGACTTTGAGTGCGGTGCTCAATACTACTCTCAATAATATAACTCATGCTCATATGTTTAAAAACATTTCCTTATCTTCAAACTTTGAGATTATTACTCAAAAGGTTCTCTTAAAAGAGATAGTGCTCAAAACTCCTCATGAACTCATTTGGAAATCAAAGTTTCCTCTCATTTTAAATGTAAAAACATTTACTCTTGGGAATACTTAGTTCCTTTATATTCATTTCGAAAACATAAAACTCAACTCTCCTCATCCTCATACTCATTTACTCAAGTCTTAAAACAAATTACAATTAATTATAAAAGACTTATTAAAATGGGGTTCATGCCGAATTATGGACGTGAACGACTCAATTCAAGGGTTTCAATAACCATATATAGAACTCAATACTCGGAACTCAATAACTCCATAACTCAAGGACTCAATGACACTACTCATCTCAGGAATGCTCGACTCATAGGGTTCATGCGGAATTATGGGCATAACCGACTCAATTCAAGGACCTCCATGTATAACATATGGTAATCCCATAATTATGAAATATAGTTTCAAAAAGGGTTAGGAATTCAATACTCAGGAACTCGAAGATACTCCTCCTCTCAAGAACACTTCATTCATAGAGTACATGCGGAATTATGGACATGAACGACTCAACTCAAGGGTCTAAATGAAAATATAGAACTCATGTGTACAACTATTCTCATTCTAATACTTACTTCCTCAAAACTTAGCTCAAATAGATAGTTAATCTTAAAGAGATTCACAATTTGACTCAAATACTTTCTTGAACTTTCCTCTTAACTTTACCTTGAATTTGGAATGTGAATTCAAGAGTTATGATTAGGATATACGTGATCTCTCAAGGATATTTGGACCATTAAGTTTTGCATTAAAGAATATGAATGAATGGTTAATTTACATATTTATTATTTCACAATAAAAAATAGAAAAATTAGAGAAATTGTCAACAAAATAAGAATATAAATACAATTCTTAGCCCAAGATTATTGTGTAGATTTTAGTGTTATTTAAAACATATAATAAAGGATTTGTAATTGAAAATTCATGAAAAAAATATTATATTTAGTTTAAAGAGCAAATTAATTATGTCCAACAAAGTCATAAGTTACTACTTTGAACCATTCAATCGCCTTCATCTTGTTCTTCAAGTCAAACAAAAGCATCAATATAATTAACATCGAAAACATGATAACTTAAAATGCTAATGTGCTCATTTCAATAGAGTCTTACAATGTCTCTACTAATAAAGACTATAGTATAAATTATCAAATAATATCATGAATATGATTATTAATTATTTTTGGAATTATATATAATAATAAAAAATTGTGGAGAGTAGTGAAAGTAAAAACCATTAATTTTTTACATTAAGAAAAAATTAAAACATAACTTTTTAGCTTAACATTGCATATTTAAAGAAAATAAATGATTTTTAAAAATATTTTTCATATAGAACACAAATGAAGAAACAATAGAGACCAAATAAAAGAAAAAAAAATTGCAGTTCTCGGTCAAAAGATATGTCACTAAAGTATTTTAAATTTCAAATTTTAAAGTTTTTAATAAAAAATAAATAAGATAAAATAAAATAATTTGTTGCTTTAATTTTTGTAATTTCAAAAAATCACTTTACATTTTTTTTCTTCTATAAACACCAATCATAACATTGTTATATCAACCGTCCTATTTATAATTTTAGATTGATACAAAATAAAAAATGCAATATTCATCAATAAATCAAAATATACATTTTTTTAATGTATATTGATTTCACTCCATCTATTTTCTTGTGTATTATAAGTTATATCTTAATTTAATAATAAATTTAGAAAATGCCACTCTTTTATACGAAAGAAAAATACTAAAACAACATGCTTTTAGCATTATTTCACACACCAATACATACATCTGGATTATTTAAATTATATATATTTTGTGTTTAAGTACAATTATTTATATAAGAACTTTACATAGTATGTCTCTCATTATTATTACAGATGGAACTTATTAAAATTTTAGATAATTAAAAATAATTCAATGAGTACATAGGAATAAAAATGTAAAACTAAAATTAAATGTATAATTATATAAATTTCATCTTGAACCTATTAATTGACATATATATATATATATATATATATAAACAAATAAAAGGTTAAATTCTTCTTATTCTACAATAATAAGATAGTTTTATTTATCTTTTTTCATCTAATTTCAGTAACATCTACAAAAAATTAAGTTTAATTGATATATTACGAAAATTATATTCAAACACGAGTTTGTAAAATTAGCAAGTCAAGTCAAGTCAAATTATGTTTTGAATTTGAGGAAAAATATTGCAAAATATATTGGTGGTTAAGTTGAGTGTTTGGGGGGTAATTAAAGGGGTTTAATGGGTTTAAGTGAGATATAAGTTACAATTGAGGGAGAAGAAGAGGTGTAATTAAAAGAATTAAGTGAGTAATTTTTCATTAATTTTGCAATTAGGAAAAAAATATTAAACTTCCGTAATTAGTACAATTTTTTAGTCAATTAATTACGTTGAAATAGCAAAATTAGCTGCATTCATCTTTTAGTTACTGCCATTTTCATTGAGTTAATTAATCAATGACTTAATTTCAATATTATCTAACAATAATTTAATGAGAAAATGGTCTAAAGCCTCCCCAGCTTATATCCGAAATTCCAACTACACACTCCAACTTCACGGGTGTCCTATCACCTACACACTTGAGTGCTGCCCAGTCCACATAAACCAAATAAATTGTCTCACGTGTTTGCACGCGCGGGTCCCCACCCACTTCAACTCCCAATTCTTGTTTTTTCTCCATTTCCCTCCTAAAAGCATAAGAAATCCCAAAGAGAAGCTTTTCATCTCCTTTTCTCCATTTGAATCGAAGCATTTCTGGTGATGATCGAAGCATTTTTGTGTGTATTCATCCATACAAAGCTTATTCAAGTTTTCATTTGCCATTTTTAACAATTTCGGAAAAATTCAAAATTCAAATTGGAGACCCTACATAAGAAATTAGAGCAGATTACAAATCCTAACTTCAAGATTTAAAGTAGAAATGAACATAAACAACTAAAACCTACCTTAAATTGAAAGAAAATCGTGAAATTTTTTAAAAAAGAACAAGGGTTAATGGTGGGGAAGAAGGAAAAATGGTTTATTTAACTTGGGGAAGATGACCATTGGAAAAGTACACTTTTTTTCGTCAGAATTTAAGGTTATTGCCTCTTCTCACGCGCCTAGAGGAGGTGTTCTCACCTTCTGTGACAGGTCAGCACTCAAGTGTGTAGTAAATAGACAAATAAAATGTTCAGGAGGGTGATAGAACATCCGTAAAGTTGGAGTGTGTAGTTGAAATTTCCGGTATTGATTGGGGGGCTTTAGACCATTTTCTCTAATTTAATTGAAGAAATTATGTTTATGATGTATCCTAGTTGTACCATTATTTATTTATCCCTTACACAATTTCTTAATCAATGGATTAAAAACATGTGTTAAATGTTTTTTTATTCATGAATATATTTATTATAGGAGTTAATTGTTTTTCTTAATATCATGAATACATTTTTAATTTGTAATTAAAAATGAGATAAAATCTCAAAAAAATAAGAAAATAGATAAATCCTAATAGAGGCCATTGAGAGGTGCCACATCATCGTTTTTATATTTGACTTTATATATTTATATTTAGAAATCATATATATATATATATATATAAAGGAGAAATATAGACAAGGTGATGTGGCACATCTCTATGGCCTCCATTCCTATTTATTTTTTTCCTACTTTTTGGACATTTTTTAATTTTTCTCCTCATTTTTAATATAATTATTATTTGTATATAATTAATGTTTTGTTGTAAATATATTATATCAATGTGGATGTCCATAACTTCAAGATATAATTTCACCATTACGTGTAATAATACTCACACCTCCACCACCTCCTCATTTATCTTCTACACCCTTTAATCTTCCCCACATTCTCAATAATTAATATCATGTTTATTGCTATCTTTTTGTATGCCTCTTAGAACAATATAAATAGATGTCTAAAGGATGTGTTATACACTTGAAGATTTAGAAAACACTTGAATATACTTGGAAGAAAAAGAAAATTCTCTCTTGTTTCTCTACATTTCTTGTCTATTTTCTCACTTATATTATTACTCTTTTTAGTTTTGTTTTACTACATCTTTTCATGAATGAAAAGTTAAAATGTTATATCTAATTGTATTTACCTTCACAAAAATAAATGTATTGATACTTGTATGCTTAGCTTAAGAATCTCAAATCTAATTGGAGAAGTATTACTTTTGATATATTTTGTTTTCTTTATATATTTTATTCATAGTATTTAGTTTTAGATTAATTTCATTCCAATATTCATTGATCTCTTTGTATAATAATCAAACATTGAGGTTTGACGTATATCATATTCGTTCTAAGGAATAAAATTATTCAAATAAATCAAAAATATCATGTGGTGACACAAAGGGAAGTTCAGTTGTTATGCATTTTTAGCTTTAGTATAGTATAAATAAAAAATACCATGTAGTGACACAAAGGGAAATTAAATTGTTATGCATTTTTAGCTTTAGTATAATATATAATTGTAGAAGTAATTTAATTTTTTATATATATTTTTCCGCATCATATATTATTATCTATGTTTAAAAAATCTCTATTGTGATGTCCTTTTTGTTCTTGCGAATACAATTCATTCACATATAATCGGAATGATAGTCTTACAAATTAATGCATTGAACATTTCAATCAAGTTTAATATTTTAATGAATGAAAATTCTTAATTAAATTCTTAAAAATTAGATGATATGATCACAAAAAATATCCAAAAGAAAAATACTTGAAGTATCTACCTATAGATTTTTTATCGTTTGCCTGAAAATAATTTCTTTAATTCAATATAGTATATTTTCACTGAAAGACTAAAAGTGCTTAAGAAAATTAATTATTAGAAATAAAAAAATATATACACAAGAAAAAAGAAAAAAAATCACCACAAATATATGACACTCACATTTCAACTAATTAAATATCTAGAAGAATCATAGTTCGATATAAAATTCAATTGAGAGAAAAAAGAAGAAACGGAATTTCATGCATATGAGTTTTCTTAGTTCATGGTATTTAAGTATGATTATAGAAATTGTTAGAATATTTATATTTTGTAAGACTTAAATGTTTTTTCATTGCTCCATACACATTAAGATATGTAATGTTTCTATTGTCGTTGGAAGGAAAAAATTAAGCGTTAATGAAGCATACATATCTTGCCCGTTAGCCTTTTTTCTATAAATTCTCAAATAGATTTAACATATATTTTTTTTTTTAATATTACTTTGTGCATTTATGAATTTCGAAAACTTAAAAAACTTCATAACTTGATTAAAAAAAATTGTATACCATTATATTTATACCTACTCACCAAATGAATATCAACATTTCACAAAAAAAATTATTTAGTAGAAAAACGGATGGAAGTTATTTTTGTGTTTATATTCTTTCTTTTTTTGGATGATACAATGAGATGTGTTCTTAAAGAAATTTTCTGATATCATGTTTTCATTCAATTATTTCTTTAGTAGCAAAGACTAATTAAATAAATAGATAACTTAGTGAAGAAATATATAGTCAAAGGTCTGCTAACAAGCTATTTTTATACATATTTTTTCATATTTACTTAAAACAAAATATAGATAATGTTTTTATGTAACTTTTGGTTTAGAATTTAAAAACTTAAGTTTTGAAAAAGTCTTTTATGTATATTATAATTTCTTCTATTTAGATTATATGTTTGAAAGAAATATTGAAAATAAAATTGATTATATTTTTTGATGATTTTAATATTCGAGTATTAGATAGAAAGAAAAAATAAATCATGAATTTGGTGGGCATTTGACCATATATAATTCGAAATTAAATATTTTTCATTTTACTATAAATTTTTAAAATCAGAATTGTGTTTTGTTATATTTTTTTCACAAATGAGACAAAATAACATTTTATTTGAAATTCTAAACATGGAGGTTTAATTTAAATTTTTTATAGTCAAAATTAATTTTTAAATAAAGTAAAAATTCAGAAAAAAAGAGAGTGATATAGTCTATTTTTCCGCGCGAAGCGCGAATAAGTTCACTGATATCTATATATAATATATAAGAAGCCTCACCATACATATTTCTAAAGATGCTTTTAATCTAGTAACTAGTAATAAACCAATTAAGCGTTTGTATTTTTACGTGTATATCATATTAATTAGTAATAAATATAATGTAACATCATATTAATTAGTAATAAATATAATATAACAGTAAATATTAGAAGTATCAAAAGAATGGGCATGACTAATATTTAACACAAATATATAAATATTACTACTTCCGTTTTTTTCCACATCTGAAATATTACTAATAATAAAATCAAATTGTAAAAATAAATAAATTATATAAGATAAAATTCTAATTGATCTACAAGTGTTATATATTATGATTTCTTATCAAGATTAAATAAGGACTTTAACTAATTTCCAACTCCCTTAAGTTTTCCAACACTTCATATATATATTTTAATTGAATGAGGAGACAATGTTATACCACCTCAAAACTTTTAATTAATCATTTTTATTTATATTTTTGATCCTTTTCATTAAACATATAAAATTAGTAAATGTTATACTACCTCATATTATTGTCCTTTAATTTTAAATTAAAGGATAGATAGCAAGAAAAAAAATTGTGGGGGGATAATATTATTTTCATGGTTAAAAGACAAAAAAAAGTATATAATTATAAGTGTGAACTATAGGAAATAAAAAGAAGATACAATGGAGAGGAGCCAAATTCAAGACAAATAAATTAAAACAGATGAAAAATAATATACTAAAACATTTTTTTAAAATTCATATATTGATATCGAAAATCATAACAGAATACATACTTGTGGCATCACTGAAACAAACTAAAAGAAACCTAAAAAAAACATATTGCAAAATTCTAAAATAATATTAATTTGAAATGATAATAACTTGGGGTGATATCACTTATGAAGTGCTAGGTGCATTTTTCAAAGATAAAGCCTCATTTTCCAACTTCTCTAAATGATAATTCATTTTAGAGACGGTGCTACTTAACCATGCTTCAAATGTTGTTATTTCATCTGCATTTAATTGGTCAATCGATTTCCACTTACTTCTTTCGCCATTTTCTTCCATTTGACTAAGCTGAACTAGTGTTTGAGCATATTCAATTTCTTCTATGTGCTCAAGACTTTTCCCCATAGCATCTAGGTGATTGTTGAGTTGATTCACCTTATTTCGTGTTTGATCTGCATCTAGGCGAGTGTTTTCACTTAATTGTGAATTGGGATTCAAAAAACGCTCAATGACTGCTTCGGTTGTTGGGTGGAAAAATGAGAAAGGGTTGTTTGCAGGTGAAAATAGTACTATTCCAATATCAACATCACACAAATCAACAAGTTCGCTTGCCACGGTTGGAAAATGTTACATTGCGAGTACGTTGATTTTCTATTTTTGACATTGGAAATATTTGTCGCACTCTAGTTTTCTTGCTCTCCGTCGCTAAAATTATAAAGAACACGAATAAAATAAAAGTTTATCTAAGAACTAATATGTTTTTTTTAAAGAAAGGACACTTGTGAGAAATAGAATATAGTGGCACTATATATACACACATAAAAAACTTCTTCGCAATAAATTTATAACCAAATCATATGATTGGAAATAGTGAAAGATGTCTGTCATTTTAAGCTAAAAGGGTAAATATTTTAACACACATTATAAGCTTATCAATTGTGGTTAGATAGTATGAAGATAACTCAAAGAAATACCAATTATGCACAATAATCTTTTAAATTTTATAGTCAAAGTCAAAGTCAAATATAATTTAAATAAATATTTGAATAGATATGTTTCAATGAATCAAGACAATAAAAATTCAAACTTTCCATGTGCACTAATGTTAATCAAATATAAAATTTTAACTTTAGTTAAATATTTCTTCCAAAATTAATTAGAAGATCTACTGAAAAGAAGCATTATAAGTGAACCACCTATAGTAAAAATCTAAATTTTATTTGAAATAGGTAAATATTTAATGTACTTACTAAGTTTAGGCAATCTTTCTTGATCTCGCAAGTTGGTTAACTCTATTGACTTTTGTAACGTGACTAGATGTAACACCTCGGTTTTAGAAAGAGTTAAACTAGAAATAGCTAAATTGAGGTTTGTTCAAGTTATTCTTAAATTATGAATTTTGGGTCAACTTCAAACGACCGTAACTTTCCGTACAAGATGAGTTAGGTGGCCCATGAGATATCAAAACTAAGGACGTTGAGTCCTCTTTCCAACGCCGCCAAGTTTGCTAAAATTCGAGTTTGGATGAGAGAGATATGCCCATTTGAGTACAGCCTGTCCAGTTAATGAAATTCATCCAAATTAAGGAGGGGTATTTTGGTCTTTTCCTTAGCCCCGCTAGCCTAGCTCATTTTTGTTAATATTTTAGGGGTCTAAACTGATTGGAATCATGTTTTAGTCATTCCTAAACATGCTTAGGGTTTTTGAGAGGAGTTCACGAGGCGAAGAGAAGAACACTCAAGATTCTTGCGAGCTTTGAGGATTTTCGCCAAGAATTTGATTCTTTCGAGGTATGTAAGTTTTCCATAGTGATGGATTTTTTCACCCTCATGCCAATCATGTGATTTTCATCCGTAATTTCATTTTTAGGTTGATTGATTTGTGTTCTTGAGATTTTTCTTCATTCTTTAACAATGGAGTCTTGTTGAGTTATTGAGGTGAGGGTTTTGAGAATGAGGGTTGTTCTTGATGTATTTTGAGTAGGTTTTTGATGATTTTTTTTTGGGTTTGTAAATCTAAACGAGTTTGGAAGTAAACCATTCGATTCTAGATGAGTTACGCCTTGAATTGAAGCAAGAAAATTCATCAAAATCTGGGTAAAGGGGTGGGGCGCCGCGCCAACATAGCGCCAAAACTACTGTTCAGTAGTTTGGGGCCTGGCGCACCGCGCCACTCAGTTCACTCAAAACTACCTTCAGTAGTTTTGGGGATGGCGCCCCACGCCACTCAGTGCGCCAGGGTCGCCAGGTCCCCTACCCTTCCATTCTTCTTTCTGTGTGTGTTCCCTCGAATCGTACCTAGGTTCTCTACTTGACATCCACACTTAAAATCTTCATTAATCCTTGAGAGATCATGCATATCATAATCATAACTGTTGAATCTTCATTTCAAATTAAAGTAAAGATTAAGAGTAGAGTGCGAGAAAGTTTTTTGAGTCATTTTGAGAAGTCTTTTACAATTACTTATAACTTGTTTTAGGACTTGAGTAAATGAGTATGATGATGAGGAGAGTTCAGTTCATGTTTCAAAATGAGTATGAGGGGACTAAGTATTCCCAAGCATGTAAAACTTTTACATTTAAAATGAGAAGAAACCTTATTTTCTAAATGAGTTCATGAGTAGTTTTTGAGTATTATCTCTTTTAAGAGAATCTTTTGAGTAATAATCTCCAGTTTGAGGATGCTGAATGTTTTTAAACTTTGATCATGAGTTATATTATTGGGATTAGTATTGAGCATCGATATGGGGATGAGTTCAGACAACTCAAAATCCTCATAAACCATGTATGCCAACATGGGTAAAGGATCATACTTTTTAGATGATTCCTTATTGATTTTAAGCATAGCTTATTTGATCCACTTAGTTGAGGATGTCTTATACTCCGGCAAGGTATAGGACAATTCTGGCAGCGTGGGCGAGACGTTGTATCATCACATAGCTCATAGTGATGGTTGTCGGTTAGAGAATCTCCCAAATAAGAGTAAAAGTTTATTTATATATTTTCATATACATTGAGTTATTATCTACTATTTTAAAAGCTTTGTATATTGTATATTGTTATCATTTCTTTTACTTTGAGTTGAGTTGAGTATTCTTGAGTTGAGATGAGTTGAGTTGAGTTGAGTTGAGTTGAGTTGAGTTGAGATGAGGTGAGTATGTTCTTCCTTTTTATCAGTTCAAGCTTATGTCTATGCTTTAGAGTTCTCTTTGCATGCTCGTACATTCAATGTACTGACGCCATTTGGCCTGCATCTTTTAATGATGCAGATATAGGTATTCAGAGTAATCAATAGGCGCACCGTTAATACCACTTGCAGTTCCAGTTAGCTTGGTGAGCCTCCTTGCTTCCTGAGGATTCCACTTCTATTTTCAGTCTTATTCAGATGTCGTAGGTCTTGTCCCAACGTCTATCATAGTTATTAGAGGCTTCATAGACAATAGTGTTTTGAGGAGTCTTTTCCATTTTCATTGTTAATGTTTAAGACTTGAGTTTCCTCTTTGGCCAGTTGAATACTTTACATATTCCAAGTTATTTATTTTGAGACAAATGAGAAAATCTTTAATTTTGAGTTCATATATTATTGAGTAAGTCTTCCGCTGAATATTGAGCTAGGCTAAGTGTTCGCTTGGGGACTAGCAATGGTTCTCGAGTGTCGGCCACATCCAGGGTGTAGGCTCGGGGCGTGACAAGATTGGTATCAGAGCACAGAGTTCAAGAGTCCTAGGGTGTTTATGAAGCTGTGTCTGTAGAGTCCTGGTTATCGGTGTGAAGTGCGCCACATCTATAATTAGGAGGCTACGATATTTAGGAAATATCTCACTTCTTTCATACTCTTTTCATGCGATAGAGTTCAACTCTATAAAAGTTTCTTTCTAATTCGTGCTTGCGCATATATTCCAGATTATGCCTTCACGAAGAGTTGTTTGAGGTCATCCTGCTAGGAGGAATGTTGATCCCCAGGATCAAGGGGTACCCAATGCACTAGACGTGCAACCCCAATGAGAGGTCACTAATGCTGAGTTCCGGGATGCTATCCGGATGTTGAGTCAGGTGGTGACCAACCAAGCTTGACAACCAAGAGGGATTCGTTAGGATTTGGCTGATACATCCAGGCTCTGTGAGTTCTTGAGGATGAATCCTCCAGACTTCACAGGGTCAAGTGTCACTGAGGATCTGGAAAACTTTGTGGAGGAGCTGCAGAAAGTATTTGATATGATGCATGTTGCAGATGCTGAGCGTGTGGAGTTAGCTTCATACCAAGTCAAAGGTGTTGCTAGGATCTAGTACGACCAATGGAAGAAAAGTAGAGCTGAAGGGGCATCGGTTGTGAGCTGGGCTGTGTTTGAAAGTGCCTTCATGGGGCGTTTCTTCCCCGGTGAGCTAAGAGAGGCAAATGTAAGAGAATTTCTCACTCTTAAGCAGGAATCCATGAGTTTGCATGAGTACAGCCTCAAGTTCACTCAACTTTCCCGTTATGCTCCGGAGATGGTTGCTGATATGAGGAGCAGGATGAGTTTGTTTGTGTTTGGGTTGTCTCGTCTGTCAATCAAAGAGGGTAAGACTGTTATATTGATAGGGGACATGGACATAGCAAGGCTTATGATCCATGTGCAATAGGTTGAGGAAGACAAGTTGAGAAATAGGGAAGAGTTCCGCAGTAAGAAGGCTACGACAACAGGTAATGAGTCTGGACAGCCGAAGACCGAAAATGTGAACCGGTCATCTTTTCAACAAAGGCCAACTAGACCTGCTCCATCATTTTCTAGTGCACCTGCACCAAAGAACAGTGGTGAGTTCAGGAATCAGAATTCGCAGAACTTTAGAGCTCGACCTGCCCAATCTCAAGGTAGTGTGGCACAATGAGCCAATTGGACTCCTACATGTGCTAAGTGTGGGAGAAACCACCCAGGAGCGTGTCGTGATGGCTCCACTGGCTGTTTCAAGTGTGGTCAAACAGGTCACTTCAAGAGAGAGTTCCCTAAGAACAGACAGGGTAATGGTAATGGGGGCAATAGAGCCGAATCTTCTTCAGCGGCTCCAGTAGACAGAGCTGCACTTAGAGGAGCTACTTTAGGGACAGGCGGAGGAGCAAACCGTCTGTATGCTCTCACCAGTCTCCAAGAGCAAGAGAATTCACCTTATGTTATCACTGGTATGATCAAAGTCTTTACTTTTGATGTATATGCATTGCTTGATCCAGGTGCGAGTCTATCTTTTCTGACTCCGTATATTGCTATGAGATTTGATATCCTTCCCGAGCGACTTTCTGAGCCCTTCAGTGTTTCCACACCTATTGGTGAGTCTATTCTAGCCGATAGAGTTTATCGTGATTGTACCATCTCTGTCAATCACAAGGACAGGACACCATGACTGACTTAGTCGAGTTAGACATGGTGGACTTTGATGTTATTCTAGGTATGGACTGGTTTCATGCTTGTTATGCCTTAGTTGATTGTAGAACTCGAGTAGTAAAGTTCCAATTTCCTAATGAGCTTGTTATAGAGTGGAGGAGTAGTTCAGTAGTGCCTAAGGGTCATTTTATTTCGTACCTTAAGGTTAGAAAACTAGTTTCCAAGGGGTGCATCTATTACTTAGTCCGAGTTAATGACTCTAGTGTTGAGACACCGCCTATTCAGTCAGTTCCAGTTGTGTGTGAGTTTCCAGAGGTCTTTCTGGATGATCTTCTCTGAGTCCCTCCTGAGAGAGAAATAAACTTCGGCATAAATATTCTTCCTGATACTCGACCTATTTCTATTCCGCCAAATAGAATGGCTCCAGCTGAGTTAAAAGAGTTAAAAGAGCAGTTGAAAGATCTTCTTGATAAGGTTTTTATTCGACATAGTGTCTCACCTTGGGGAACTCCGGTCTTATTTGTGAGGAAGAAAGATGGTTCTCTTAGGATGTGTATTGATTACCGTCAGATGAACAAGGTTAGTATCAAGAATAAGTATCCCCTTCCCAGAATTGATGATCTCTTCGATCAACTTCAGGGTGCCACTTTTTTTTTCTAAGATAGACCTCAGATCTGGCTATCATCAGTTGAGGGTAAGAGAGAGTGGTATTCCAAAGACAACATTCAGGACCCATTATGGTCATTATGAGTTTCTCGTTATGTCTTTTGGCTTGACTAATGCTCCTGCAACATTCAGGGATCTTATGAATAGAGTGTTTAAACCTTATCTTGATATGTTTGTTATCATATTCATTGATGACATTCTAATTTATTCGAGGAATGAAGAGGATCATGCTAGTCATCTCAGAGTAGTTCTCCAAACTCTAAAGGATAAGGGGTTGTATGCCAAATTTTCTAAGTGTGAGTTTTGGCTTGAGTCTGTGGCGTTCTTAGGCCACATTGTATCTGGAGAAGGGATTCGAGTTAACACTCAAAAGATTGAGGCCGTGCAGAATTGGCCCAGACCCACATCTTCAACTGATATTAGGAGTTTCTTGGGATTGGCTGGTTATTATAGAAGGTTTGTCGATGGCTTTTCTTCAATTTCGTTCCCATTGACCAAGTTAACTCAGAAAATAGTTAAGTTTCAATGGTCTTAAGCTTGTGAGAAAAGTTTTCATGAATTTAAAACTCGGTTAACTACTGCCCCTGTGTTGACCCTACCGGAAGGTATGCAAGGATTCGTTGTGTATTGTGATGCGGCCAGAGTTGGACTTAGGTGTGTATTGATGCAAAATGGTTATAACCTATACCTCCAGACAACTAAAGATTTATGAGAAGAACTACCCAACCCATGATCTAGAATTGGCTGTTGTAGTGCCTTGTAAATATAGTGTCACTATCTCTATGGTGTTCATGTAGATGTGTTCACCGATCACAAGAGTCTCCAGTATGTATTTAGTCAGAAAGAGCTTAATCTCAGGTAGAGGAGGTGGTTGGAGTTACTCAAGGATTATGACATGAGTATTCTCTATCACCCAGGTAAGGCTAATGTTGTTGCTGATGGTTTTAGCAGGTTATCTATGGGTAGTACTGCCCATGTTGAGGAGGGAAAGAAAGAATTGGCTAAAGATGTGCACATACTTGCACGGTTGGGAGTCCGGTTGATGGATTCCAATGAAGGTGGAGTGGTGGTAATGAATGGGGCTGAATCATCACTAGTGTCTGAAATGAAGGATAAACAAGACCAAGACCCCATTTTGCTTGAATTGAAGGCAAATGTTCATAGGCAGAAAGTGATGGCTTTTGAACAAGGGGGAGATCGATAAGCTTTAAGAGAGGATCATGGTAGAGGCCCATAGTTACAGATACTCTATCCACCCGGTTCCAAGAAAATGTACCGTGACTTGAGAGAAGTCTATTGGTGGAGTAGTATGAAGAGGTGTATTGCAGAGTTCGTTGTTAAGTGCCCGAATTGCCAACAAGTCAAAGTAGAGCACCAAAGGCCCGGTGGTATAGCTCAGAAGATAGATCTTCTGGAATGGAAGTGGGAGATGATTAATATGGATTTCATCACTGGTTTGACGCGGTCTCACAGGCAGCATGATTTGATTTGGGTGATTGTAGATCGGATGACTAAATCAACCCATTTCTTGCCGGTAAAGACTACCTTTTCGGTAGAAGATTATGCCAGGTTATATACTCAAGAGATATCCAGACTTCATGGAGTCCTTGTGTCCATCATTTCAGATTGAGGTGCACAATTAACTGCACAATTTT
This sequence comes from Solanum etuberosum, assembly GCA_029582245.1. Lineage (NCBI taxonomy): Eukaryota > Viridiplantae > Streptophyta > Magnoliopsida > Solanales > Solanaceae > Solanum > Solanum etuberosum. The sequence continues at coordinate 29,005 of JAJONR010001659.1, forward strand.
GGAAGTCTCTACAGAAAGGTTTGGGTTCGAAGGTAAATTTCATACTACTTTCCATCCTCAGACTGATGGTCAAGTAGAGCGTACGATTCAGACATTAGAGGATATGTTGAGGGCTTGTGTGATCAATTTCAAAGGTAATTGGGATAATCACTTACCTCTCATAGAGTTTGCTTACAACAATAACTATCACTCTAGTATCCAGATGGCTCCTTATGAGGCTCTTTATGGGAGAAGATGTAGATCTCCTATTGGATGGTTTGAAGTTGGTGAAGCTGGGTTGATAGGGCTAGACTTGGTTCATCAAGCTATGAAGAAAGTGAATATCATTCAAGAAAGGTTGAAAACAACGCAAAGTCGTCAGAAATCCTATACAGATGTTAGGAGAAGAGACTTGGAGTTTGAGGTGGATGATTGGGTTTACTTGAAGGTTTCACCCATGAAGGGTGTTATGAGATTTAGCAAGAAGGGGAAACTCAGTCCCCGATATATTGGTCCTTTTAGGATATCCAAGAGAATCAACAATGTAGCTTATGAGTTGGAGCTACCGTCAGAGCTAGCAGCAGTCTATCCAGTATTCCACATTTTTATGTTGAAAAAGTGTATGGGCGATCTTTCACTTATTATACCTACTGAAAATATTGGTATTTAGGACAACCTATCTTATGAGGAGATACCCGTTGAGATACTTGATCGTCAGGTTCGCAAGTTGAGAACCAACGAGGTAGCATCAGTTAAGGTCTTATGGAGGAATCAGTTTGTTGAGGAAGCTACTTGGGAATCTGAGGAGGATATGAAGAAGATATACCCACATCTCTTTTCTTCCGGAGAAATTTAAGACCAAGGTAATGACTTTTTGTAAAACACTCCCTAAATTGATATGATATATTGTGTTAAATTGCATGATTGGGTGATTGAGTTGGGTGTTGGATCTGTCTACCCTCATTTCTACTTAGAGTAATCTCATTCGAGGATGAATGATCCCAAGGGGGAGATATCGTAACACCTCGGTTTTAGAAAGAGCTAAACTAGAAATAGTTAAATTGAGGTTTGTTCAAGTTATTCTTAAATTGTGAGTTTTGGGTCAACTTCAAACGACTATAACTTTTCGTACAAGATGAGTTAGGTGGCCCATGAGAAATCAAATCGAAGGTAGTTGAGTCCTCTTTTCAACGCCACCGAGGTTTCTAAATTCTGAGTTTGGATGAGGGAGATATGCCCGTTTGAGTACAGCCTGTTCAATTAAGAAAGTTCATCCGAATTAAAGAGGGGTATTTTGGTCTTTTCCTTACCCCCACTAGCCTAGATCATTTTTTTAATCTTTTAGGGGTCTAAACTGATAGGAATTAGTTTTAGTCATTCCTAAACATGCTCAGGGTTTTTGAGAGGAGTTCAAGAGGAGAAGAGAAGAATGTGCAAGATTCTTGCGAGCTTTGAAGATTTTCGCCAAGAATTTGATTCTTTCGAGGTATGTAAGTTTTTCATAGTGATGGGTTTGTTCACCCTCACGCCAATCATGTGATTTTCATCCGTATTTTTATTCTTGAGGTTGATTTATTTGAGTTCTTGAGAAGTTCTTGAGGTTTTTCTTCATTCTTTAACAATGAAGTCTTGTTGAGTTCTTGAGGTACTAGTTTTGAGAATGAGGGTTGTTCTTGATGTAATTTGAGTGGGTTCTCGATGCTTTTTGTTGGGTTTGTGAATCTAAATGAGTTTGGGAGTAAACCATTCGATTCTAGATGAGTTATGCCTTGAATTGAAGCGAGAAAATTCGTCAAAATCTGGGTAGAAGGTTGGGGCGCTCTGCCAGCATAGCGCCCAAACTACTATATTCAGTAGTTTGGGGCCTGGCGCACCGCACCACTTAGTGTGCCCCAAACCACCTTCAGTAGTTTTGGGGCTGGCTCCCCACGCCACTCAGTGCGCTAGGGTCGCCAGGTCCCCTACGCTTCCGTCTTTCTTTCCGTGTGTGTTCCCTCGAATCGTACCTAGGTTCTCTACTTGATATCCACACTTAAAATAGTCATTAATCCTTGAGAGATCATGCATATCATAATCATAACTCTTAAATCTTCATTTCAAATTAAAGAAAAGATTAAGAGTAGAATGCGAGAAAGTATTTTGAATCATTTTGAGAAGTTTTTTACAATTACTTATAACTTGTTTTAAGACTTGAGTAAATGAGTATGAGGATGAGGAGAGTTGAGTTAATATTTCAAAATGAGTATAAGGGGACTAAGTATTCCCAAGCATGTAAAACTTTTACATTTAAAATGAGAAGAAACTTTTTTTTTCTAAATGAGTTCATGAGGAGTTTTTGGGTATTATCTCTTTTAAGTAATAATCTCAAGTTTGACGATGAGGAATGTTTTTAAACATTGAGCATGAGTTATATTATTGGGAATAGTATTGAGCATGAGTTATATTATTGGGAGTAGTATTGAGCACCAATATAGGGATGAGTTCAGACAACTTAAAATCCTCATAAACTATGTATGCCAACATGGGTAAAAGATCATACTTTTTAGATGATTCCTTATTATTTTTAATCATAGCTTAGTGGATCCACTTAGTTGAGGATGTCTTATACTCCAGCAAGGTATATGACAGTTCTGGCAGCATGGGCGAGACGCTGTATCATCACATAGCTCATAGTGATGGTTGTGGGTTAGAGAATCTCCCAAATAAGAGTAAATAGTTTATTTATGTATTTTCATATACATTGAGTTATTATCTACTGTTTTAAAAGCTTTGTATATTGTATATTGTTATCATTGCTTTTATTTTGAGTTGAGTTGAGTTGGGATGAGGTGAGTATGTTCTTCATTTTTATCAGTTCAAGCTTATGTTTATGCTTTAAAGTTCCTCTTTCATGCTTGTACATTCAATGTACTGACGCCATTTGGCCTGCATCATTTAATGATGCAGATATTCAGGGTCATCAACAGGCGCACCGTTGATACCACTTGCAGTTCCAGTTAGCTTGGTGAGCCTCCTAGCTTCTGGAGGATTCCACTTCTATTTTCTGTCTTATTAAGATGTCGTGTGTCTTGTCCCGACATATATCATAGTTATTAGAGGGTTCATAGTATCACTATCCAAGCCTACACCTTGAACGTGGCCGGCACTCGTGAATCATTGCTGGTCCCCAAGCGAACCGTCATCCTGACTGACTATAAGCGGAAGACTAACTAAAGCATGCATAAGCTTAAAACTGAATTAAATTTCATTGAACTCAAATACTCAACCTTTTAAAAAGTCTGTACAATATTCAAAAGAAAGTAAATACAGAAAACTCCTCAACTCTGTCTATCTATGAAACCTCTACTATTACAGAAGGATATCGGAACAAGACCCACGACATCTTAAAACTACTAACTGTAGGGTAAAGGTGAAGTCCTCCGGAGTGTACGAAGGCTAATCAAAGCTAAATCGAATATCACATGACCTCAACGAAACGCCTGTTGATGATCCTGAATACCTGTATCTGCATCATAAAATGATGCAGGCCAAATGGGGTTAGTACATGGAATGTATGAGCATGTAAGGGGAACTCTGCAACATAAGTATAAGCTCGAACTGATAATAAGGAAGACATACTCACCTCGTCTCAACTCAACATGACTCAAGAATACTCAACTCGACTCAGGAATGCTTAACTCAACTCAAGGATACACAACTCAACTCAAGGATGCTCAACTCAACTCAGAATACTCAACTCAACTCATAATGAAAGCAACAATAAAAGATGCTATATACATGAAACTTTTAAAACAGTAGAAAATAACTCAAATGTATATGAAAATACAATAATAAACTATTTATTCTTATTTGAGAGATTCTCTAACTGACAACCATCACTATGAGCTATGTGATGATACAACGTCTCACCCATGCTGCCAAAACTATCCTATACCTTGCCGGAGTATAAGACATCCTCAACTAAGTGGATCCACTAAGCTATGCTTAAAAAGCAATAAAGAATCATCTAAAAAGTATGATCCTTTACCCATGTTGGCATACATGGTTTATGAGGACTTTGAGTTATCTGAACTCATCCCCATATCGGTGCTCAATATTATTGCCAATAATATAACTCATGCTCATATGTTTAAAAACATTTCCTAATCCTCAAACTTTGAGATTATTATTCAAAAGGTTGTCTTAAAATAGATAGTGCTCAAAACTCCTCATGAACTCATTTGGAAATCAAAGTTTCCTCTCATTTTAAATGTAAAAACATTTACTCTTGGAATACTTAATTCCCTTATATTTATTTTGAAAAATAAAACTTGACTCTCCTCACCCTCATACTCATTTACTCAAGCCTTTAAACAGATTATAAATAATTGTAAAAGACTTCTCAAAATAGAGTTCATGCCGAATTATGGACGTGAACGACTCAATTCAAGGGTTTCAATAACCATATATTGGACTCAATACTCGGAACTCGATAACTTTAGAACTCAAGGACTCAATGATACTACTCATCTCAAGAATGCACTACTCATTGGATTCATGCAGAATTATGGGCATGAACGACTCAACTCTAGGACCTCTATGAATAATATATAGTAATCCCATAATTAGGAATATAGTTTCAAAAAGGATTAGGAACTCAATACTCAAGAACTCTGAACTCGAAGATACTACTCCTCTCAAGAACACTCAATTTATAAAGTTCATGCGGAATTATGGACATGAACGACTTAACTCAGGGGTCTCAATGACAATATAGAACTCATGTGTACAACTCTTCTCATTCTCATACTTACTTCCTCAAAACTTAGCTCAAAGCTATAATAGATTTCAAAGGAATTCACAATTTGACTCAAAAGAACTTCTTGGACTTTCCTCTTAACTCTACTTTGAATTTGGAATGTGAATTCAAGAGTTATTATTATGATATAAAGGATTTCTCAATGGTTAATGAAAGCTTAGATAGTTAGTAATCAGAAGAGAGCGATGATACGAATAAGAAAGCACTGGAACCACGCAAAGAAGATTTTTATTTTTGGTCACGAAATTTTTTTTGAGGCAGAGGACTCTGTATCCTCTTCGCGACGCGGAGAGGGGGTGACCATCTTGAAGCTGAAATTTTAAAGTGTCTCCGGGACGCGGACCTGGGCGCATATTTTTGCCTAATCTTTTCCTCCTCTCCCAAACTCGACTCAACTCATGCCCAAAGCAATTTCATTGTCCAAATTCATAAAATTTCACAAAACCGGAACAATTTCAATGAAACCCACACAAAACTCAATTAAGAAACTCAACTATTTCGGAAAACCCTCACCTCAAGAACTCAACAAGACTCCATTAATAAAGAGTGAAGCTAAACCCTCAAGAATTCATCAAGAATCTCAATCAATTAACTTTAAAACGAATTTATGGATGAAATTGCATGATTGGCGCGAGGGTGAACAAACTCAACACTATGAAATCTTACATGCCTGAAAGAACCATATTTTTGAAGAAACTTAAAGGAAAATCTTGGAAGATGAACCCTAGCCTTAGCGTTTCTTGAATTTTCTTGAGCGTAGAAATTTTGGAGTAATGGGAGGGTTTGATTTTCAAAACTGATTTTTCTACACGTTTAGGGTAATTTGGATGACCTCCTAAGGGTTTTTAGGACTAAAACACCCCTAAATAAATAAAACGAGCTGGAAGTTGGAATAATTTTCCAGCAGGCAGTGAGGTCCGTATTGGCTCCGTAATGCGGAGCCATCGCGGACCTGCCGCTAGGCTCGCACGTCTTTAGTAAATCAGTCATAACTTTTTATTCAGAGCTCTGATTGAGGCAAAATTGGTGGTCTTGGAAAGAGGACTCGAAGACCTTTGATTTGATAGGTCATAGGCCACCTGACTCTTTATGTTCTAAAATATATGGTCGTTTGAAGTTGACCCAAAACTTAAGAAAATGATGGAAGACTTGAACGAATTTCTCTTTAGTTGTTTGTTGAACTAGAGGTGTTACATCTAGTGACCTTAACACCTAAGAAAATTTTAAATTACTCAGAAAAATTCCATTCACAATAAAGAAGGGTTCGAGTCTTAGCTCAAAAAATTATTGGGTGTTACACATAGACAGTAGTGTTTTGAGGAGTATTTTCAATTTTCATTGTTAATGTTTAAGACTTGAGTTGCTTTTTTCGCCAGTTGAATTCTTTACATATTCTAAGTTATTTATTTTGAGACACATGAGAAAATCTTTACTTTTGAGTTCATATATTATTGAGTAAGTCTTCCGCTGAGTATTGAGCCAGGCCAAGGGTTCACTTGGGGACCAACAATGGTTCTCGAGTGTCGGCCACGTCCAAGGTGCAGGCTCGGGGCGTGACACTATATTTCATTCATCTTTCCTTATTTTTAGACATCTAAGTAAGAAGTTCGACAGTTTTTCCTCTAATGCTTCCCGTTCTTTCTTCGTCATTTCATCATTTTGTTGTGTTTGTGTGAGGCTGTTGTTTTCCACTTTTCTTACCTTGTTTGTTGAGTAGTTGACGGTCTTCTTTAAGATAATTTCAATATTAACACTCATTATGAATCAACTAATATTTTCACTATATTTTTTCATTATTAGGATGTATTATGTCAGGATCTATTACACAAATGAATCACAAAAATATTATGGAAGTTCCTAGATTATGTAAAATAAAATTTCTATAAAAAATAGAAAATTATGTGAATTCACAAGCAAATATTATTGTGAAAATCAAGGGAGAGTGTCGTTTTAGAACAAATATAATAATTTCTGATTCCCCGAGATTAGGGTTCAATTATAGGGGTAGCCGATAGATCAACTCATTTTAGGGTAAACCTTTCTATCAAGCATTATCGACTTACAATAGAGTTTTACATTTTAATAAATCAAGAAATTAACGAATCACATTGATCATAACAATTATATCAAGATTAAGAGTATTAATATATTTAGTGATCTAGAAAGTGGTTTTTGTTTATATTCAAAACATAAACAATCATCTTAACTCAGTCCATTCAATATACACACAAAGCGTACTAATACAAGAATTAGAATGTGACCACTTTCATAATCAAGATAAAAAAATTCTCTATATTTCTCTCTATCTTTAATCACAAAATTAAAATTTTAACATCCACATCCATTCTCTCCTGCTCTGACAATCAAAAAGAAATTACTCTTTACACGAATTTTTTCTTTCTGAAAGCTAAAACTCGAGATATTTAATTAAATATGAAAAGATCTCCTCTAAGTAAGCATAATACAATTTTAAAAAATTGCTATATTTCCATTCAAAATTACCTAATGATGTAAAAAATTGTATACACCAACAGTACATTAAACTCAAACTCACACAAAAATCAAACCAAAGAACAAATTGAATGACTTTCCTAAATAAAATGTCAACCAAAATCTTATTAAGATTGATAAAAATCTAAGATTTTTTCTTAAAAACATAGTCCATTATATAATACTAATAAGTAATAACAAGATATTCTTAAGAATTCTTATAATAATTTTTTAATCATCTGATATGTACAATTCGCCAGACTTAGTAATTGAGATTCATGCTTTGTACTGCCCATTCAATAACGAATTATTTTTTACAAGGATTTTTTTTTCAAAAGCTCAAATTCGAGGCATTTAATTAAGAATAAAAAATTATCTTCTAAAATTGATGTCATTTCTATAATTTTCATCTTTTATTCTTATCCATCCCTTTCTTTAATATTTTAAACCAGAAAAAAATTAATATACAAAGGAGTAAAGGTATACTAAAGCATTTAAAAAATAATAATCATATATTGATATCAAAAATCATAACAGAATACATATTTGTAGCATCACTGAAACAAACTAAAACAAAACATAAAAAAAATATTGCAAAATTCAAAAATAATATTAATTTGAAAATTCATCGTCATTGGTTCACATAAATGAAAATAACTTGAGGTGAAATCACTTATGAAGTGCTAGGTGCATTGTTCAAAGATAAAGCCTCATTTTCCAACTTCTCTAAATGATAATTCATTTTAGAGACAGTGGTACTTAACCATGTTTCAAATGTTGTTATTTCATCTGCATTTAATTGGTCAATCGATTTCCACTTACTTCTTTGACCATTTTCTTCCATTTGATTAAGTTGAATTAGTGTTTGAGCATATTCAATTTCTTCTATGTGCTCAAGCCTTTTCTCCATATCATCTAGGTGATTGTTGAGTTGATTCACCTTATTTCGTACTTGATCTGCATCTAGGCGAGTGTTTTCACTTAATTGTGAATTGGAATTCAAAAAACGCTCAATGACTGCTTCAGTTGTTGGGTGGAAAAATGAGAAAGGGTTGTTTGCAGGTGAAAATAGTACTATTCCAATATCAGCATCGCACAAATTAACAAGTTCGCTTGCCATTCTGTATAGACTCGAGCGACGGTTGGAAAACGCTACATTACGTTTACGTTGATTTTCTATTTTTGACATTGGAAATGTTTGTCGAACTCTAGTCTTCTTGCTCTCCATCGCTAAAATTATAAAGAACAAGAATAAAAAAAAAGTTTATCTAAGAACTAATATGTTTTTTTGAAGAAATAACACTTGTGAGAAATAGAATATAGTAGCACTATATATATAGATAAAAAAACTTCTTTGCAATAAATTTATTACCAAATCATGTGATTGGAAATAGTTAAAGATATCTGGCAGGTTAAGCTAAAAGGGTAAATATTTTAACACAAATTATAAACTTATCAATTGTGGTTAGATAGTATGAAGATAATTTCAAAAAATACCAATTATGCACAATAATCTTTTAATTTTTATAATCAAAGTCAAAGTCAAATATAATTTAAATAAATATTTGAATAGATATGTTTCAATGAATTAGGACAATAAAAATTCAAACTTTCCATGTGCACTAATGTTAATCAAATATAAAATTATAACTTTAAGTTAAAAATTTCTTCCAAAATTAATTAGAAGATCTACTGAAAAGAACCATTATAAGTGAACCAACTATAATAAAAATCTAAATTTAATTTGAAATAGGTAAATATTTAATGTACTTACTAATTTTAGGCAATTTGATCGAGCCAGTTGGTGAACTCTATTGACTTCTGTAACATGACTAGATTTCATTCATCTTGCCTTATATTTAGACATCTAAGTAAAAAGTTCGACAGTTCTTCCTCTGATGCTTTCCGTTCATTTTTCTTCATTTCATCATTTTGTTGTGTTTGTGTGAGGCCGTTGTTTTTCACTTTTCTTACCTTATTTGTTGAGTAGTTGGTATAAAAGAATTTCAATCTAACATTCATTATGAATCAACTAATATTTTCACTATATTTTTTCATTATTAGGATGTATTATGTCAGGATCTATTGCTCAAATGAGTCACAACAATATTATGGAAGTTCTTAAATTGTGTAAAATAAACCTGCTATAAAAAATAAAAAACTATGTGAAAAAAGATTTCACAAGCAAACATTATTGTGAAAATCAATGAAGAGTGTCGGTTTAGAAAAAAATAAAATAATTTCTGATTCCCTGAGCTTAGGGTTCAATTACAGCGGTAGCTGGTAGATCAACTCATTTCAGTGTTAGCCTGTTTATCAAGCATTATCGACTTACAATAAAGTCTTACACTTTCAATAAATCAAGATAATTAACAAATCACATTGATAATAACAATTATATCAAGATTAAGAGTATAAATAAATTTAGTGATCTAGAGAAGTTATTTTAATAAATATTCAAAACACAATCCATTAAATACATACAACGCATACTAATAAAAGAATTAGAAGGTGACCACTTTCATAATCGATATAAAAATTCTCTATATTTCTCTCTATCTTCAATCACAAAATTTGTAACACCCCAGAAAAAATTTGAGCTAAGACTTGAACAATCCTTCGTAGTGAGTGAGTTTTTACCAAGGAATTTAATTTTTTCTTAAGTGTTAAGGTCACTAGATATAGCACCTTGAGTTCCAAAAAGAATTAAAGAGAATTCATTCAACTCATTCCTTAGTTCTTTTAAGTTTTTGGGTCAACTTCAAACGACCATAACTTTCAGTACATGATGAGTTAGGAGATCCATAAGATATCAAATGAAAGATCTCTGAGTTCTCTTTCCAAAGCCACCAAGTTTGCTAATTTTTGAGCTCGTATGAGGGAGATATAACCGTTTGAAGTCGGGATGTCTATTTAAGGAAAGTTACCCGGATTTAAGAGGGGTATTTTGGTTTTTTTCTTACCCTATCAGATTTAATTCAATTTTAGTAATTAAATAGGGGTCTAAACTGATTTGGTTCAGTTTACACAATCATAATTCATGCTATAGTTTTAGAAAAGAGTTCAAGAAGAGAAAAGAGGAGAAAAGTCATAGTTTCGTCAAGTTCTTGAGGTTTCGTTGCGGATTTCGCCAAGGGTTTAATCCCTAAGAGGTATGTAAGCTTCCATAGTATTGGGTTCGTTCACCCACATGCCAATCATGAGTTTCTTTTGCGAATCTATCCATAAATATTGAGCAATTTAAGTTCTTGATGTGTTCTTGATAAGTGTTCTTGAAGTTTCATTCTATATCTTGTTTTGTTGGGATTTCGATGAGTTCTTGAGATAACCGTATGAGTTTTAAGGTTGTTTTTTTCTTGTATAATAATGTTGGGTATTTGAATCTAAGTGATTGGGGAAGAAACCATTCGATTCTAGATGAATTAGGGTCGAAAAACGAGTAAGAAAATTTGTTAAGTTTTCTGGGAAAAGGGATGGGGCGCCGCGCCAATCAGTGTGCCCCAAGTTAAGTTCTGTGGTTTTGTCTCTAAGGCGCCACGCCACTCAGTACGCCACAACTTTCCTTCTGTAGTTTTGGCTCTAGGGCGGCACGCCACTCAGTACGCCATGACTTTCCTTCTGTAGTTTTGGCTCTGGGGCGCCACGCCACTCAGTACGCCAGGTCCTCTACCCTTTCCTACTTCTCTCCGTTTGAGTTCCCTCAAATCGTACCTATTTTTTTTAGTTTATTTCTACACTCTAAGGTATGTCTAAACATCGAGAGATCATCCATAACATGAGATCATAACCCTTGAATCCATAATTCAAATTCAAGGAAGAGCTAATAGTCAAGTCTAGAGAGTTCTTTGAGTCTTTTTGAGGAGTAATCTACAATTTCTAATAACTTGTTTCAAGACTCAAGTTAGTGAGCATGAGAGTGAGAAGAATGTATTCACGAGTCTACACTATCATCAAGATCCTTCATATCATGAATCATAACTCTTGAATTCATAATTCGAATTCAAGAAAGAGTTAAGAGTAGAGTTCAAGAAAGTATTTGAGTTCAATTGTGAATCCTTTGAGATCAATTATCAATTTGAGCTAAGTTTTGAGGAAGTAAGTATGAGAATGAGAAGAGTTGTATACATGAGTTCCATATTGTTATGTAGACCCTTGAGTCGATTCGTTCATGCCCATAAATTCCGCATGAACTCCATAAGTTGAGTATCTTTGAGAGGAGTAGTATCTTCTAGTTCTAAGCCTTGAGTATTGAGTTGCTAACCCTTTGAGAGTATATTCCTAATCAGGGGGCTATTACATGTTACTTATTGAAGTCCTTGAGTTGAGTTGGTTATCCCCATAATTCCGCATGAACCCTATAAGTTGAGCATTCTTGAAATGAGTAGTATCATGAAGTCCTTGAGTTGAGTTGTTCATGCCCATAATTCCTCATGAACCCTATGAGTCAAGCAGCCTTGAGATGAGAAGTATCATTGAGTCCTTGAGTTGAGTAGTTCATGTCTACAATCCCACATGAACCCTATTTTGAAAAGTCTTTTGCAAACCTTTTTAAAAACTTGTTTTAAAGACTTAAACATTGAGTTTGAGAAAGAGTAGAGCCAAGTTCATTTCTTTAAAATGTTATATGGGAACTAAGTATTCCCAAAGAGTAAATGTTTTCACATTTAAGATGAGAGGAAACACCGATTTTTAAAAGAGTTTTTCATGAGTAGTTTTAGTACCATCCCTTTTAAGGGAAAGATCTTTTGAGTAATAATCTCAAACCACAGAAAAAGTTATGTTTTTAAACATATGAGCTAGTTACATTTTGGGACTACTATTAAACACCGATATGGGGACGAGTTCAGATAACTCAAGTCTCCATAAACCATGTAGCCAACGTGGGTAGAAAGGGTCATACTTTTTAGATGATTCCTTAATGCTTTTAGCATAGACTAGTGGATCCACTTAGTAGTAGGTTCTATACCGCGAAAAATTATAGGACAGTTCTGACAGTGTGGACTAGACGTTGTATCATCAAATAGCTCATAGTGATGGTTGTCGGTTAGAGAATCTCCCACAGAGTTATATTGTATTTTTATATACAAATTTAGTTGTTATTGTATTTTTTTAATACATTGAGTTGCTATCTACTATTTTAAAAGCTTTCCATATATTGTATCTTTTATTGTTGCTTTATCTTGAGTTGAGTATCTTGAGTTGAGTATCTAATCTTTGAGCTGATTATCTTATTCTTGAGTTGAGTTTAGTTGAGCGAGTTGAGAAGAGGTAAGTATGTTTCCTTTTTTCAAGTTCAAGCTTATGTTTGTGCTTTAGAATTCCCCTTACATGCTCGTACATTTCATGTACTGAGCCATTTGGCTTGCATCATTTCATGATGCAAATACAGGTATGCAGGATCGTCAAAAGGTGCTTCGTTGAGGTCATGGGATATTCCAGTCAGCTTTGGTGAGCCTTTTCATATTCCGGAAGACTTCATCTTTATCTTACAGTTAGTAATTTTGAGATGTCGTGGGTCTTGTCCTGATATCCTTCTCTAATAGTAGAGGCTTCATAGATAAATAAAGTTGAGTAGTTTTCGGTATGTATCTTCTTTGAGTTGTTTTTTTTTTACAAACTCTGAGTTTATCTATTGAGTAGTTTTCAGATCTTTTAAAGATTGAGTATTTGAGTTATTGAACTTAATTCAGTTTTTAAGCTTTTGTATGCTTGAGTTAGTCTTCCACTTGTAGTCAGCCAGGATGAGGGTTCGCTTTGGGACCAGCAATGATTCTCGAGTGCCGGCCACGTCCAGGGTATAGACTCGGGTCGTGACAAAATTAAAGTGAGTCCTCCTTGCATTCCGGAGGACCCCGTTTTTCATTTCAGTACTTATGGCAGCATTCTTCAATTTGTACCAACGAATTTTTGTAGTTGTGGCTATATCTATATATAATTATAAAAAAATATGGTGATACATTTTCATTTTCCATAGCAAAATAAAAAAAATTTAGATATAATTTATGTATTTCATAGCAAAAGGAATGAATTTTTAGCCTTGTTCAAAAATATTTATAGCAAATACTTTAATTTTATAGCGATAGATTTTTTAACTTGTAGCTAATTCATGTATTGCTACCACTGGACTAAAATATAAAATAGCCACAAATTTTGAATTTTCATAGCAATTAAATCAAGTCTTTTGCCACAATAGAATACATTGTGTTGTCGATGATAGAGTAAGGAGATGGAGAGTACAAGGTCTTTCCAAGTGCTGGTGTTGTGAAAGGCCTAACCAGGAAACACTAGCTCATGTGTTCCTGAAATCATATACAGCTAACAGTACTTGGTCCTACATTTGTTCTTTTGCAGGCTTAAATACGGCAGGGCTTCAATTGAGAGAGGTGATTATGCTCTGGTGGGCTGCAGACATCAAGAAAGACATGAAACCATACTACAGAGCTATACATGGTTTTGTAATATGAGAATTATGGAGAAGAAGAAACAAGATAAAACATGAGGGGAAGAAAACATCACTACCTAGGGTCATACACAATGTAACTAGGAATATCTTTATGCTGATTCAACTGAGGAAACCAAGGATGAGATGCCCACCTCTCTGGCCAGAAATGTTGAAAGAATTGGATGCTTATAGGACCAAGATGAAGGTAACAAAAGTCATATGGGAATTTCCACCGGCTGGTTGGGTCAAGTACAATATAGATTGAGCTTCTCGAGGAAATCTAGGTTTAAGCTCATACGTCTTTTGCCTAAGAGATGACAAAGGAGATATTATGTATGCAGAAGGGAAGATGATCGAAACTACTACAAATACAATGGCAGAGGCAAAGGCAATACTATAGGCATGTAAACATTGCAATCAATCAAATCATACCAGAATTATTATCCAGACAGATTCAATGTTATTATGTAAGGTATTAGAAGGGAAGTGGTCAACTCCTTGGATAATTACAGATATGGTGGCAGAAATAAGGACATACCTGCAAAACAAGCAACATATTTTCCAGCATATACTAAGGGAAGGAAACCAACTAGCAGATTATCTGGCTAATATAGCCATTGATGAAGGCAATTGCATTTTGACAGATTATAAAAGCATGGAGCCAGAAGGAAAAAAGATTATAAATAGTGATAAATTAAAATGCCCCTATTTAAGAGTATCACCAGTGAAGGGATAATAGGGCAGGGGAGGCTACATAATAAGTTTTTTCACATATGCGTTATCTACAAAATTCTGAAGGGATTCAAAGGTAGTGAAATACTATTTAGTCTAACTATTACAGCCTGCAAAAATCTGGAAGTCTGTTGGAGAATCTTAAACCTGGAAGGAGCTAGCAGCAATCATAGAAGGAGGTGGAGCAGAACTGCACTCTGTATTGACACCACCTGCAGGAAACCAATAGTCAGGGGCAAATGTGGAGAAAGGAGAAGAACATCGAGTACTCACCAAGTGAACAACACCAACCCAGTCGACTAGATCATGTAGAAAAAATAAAAGAGCACAGTCCATGCAACCTTAGAATGAAGAAGATCAGAACAGGAAAGTCATGAACAAGAAAGAAGTAAGCAAGAATAGGAACTTGTCAATAACAAGAAAGAAGTAAGCAAGAATAGGAACTTACTCTTGTTAACTGATACACAAACGAGAAGGAACAATAGTGATATTTGGTTGAGGATCCAAAGAAGGAGTAGACGGAGACAAGGTGTGAGCTATGAGGCAACATCTCTCAGGTGTGGAGGGTCTCAAGGATATGGAAAGGTAGATCTGAAATTGAAAACCCTAGACCATAGTAATTTCTATAAAGGGACAGGGAAGGGCCTTGTCCGAAGGGGACTTCTTTCCATTTTTTGCTCTTATTTTTTTGTGTATTTGATTGATTTGGGGAATAGGCCCAAATAAGTTTGTATTTGTCTTTCCCAATTAATAAAATCCCGCCATGATTCAACTAAAAAAAAAGAATACATTGTGTCTAAACTATAAAAATTGCTATAGATTTTAATTATTGTGGCAAAAGAGTAAAATTATTTGTAAAATTTAGAGGTGTTAAAGATGGTTATATAACTTCCAATTTATTGCATTAAAGTAATAAAATTAATTTTTGAAACGAAAAGCTCTTCTTTACAAAATTGAGAAGATTTTCCTTTTTCTTATTCCATGTCTGAGAAGCTAGGGCCTACTTTCGTACCAAAAGGTTGAGACTTTCTTTCTGAGATAGATAGAATAGAATGGGCTCCTACTCGGTCTTTGCCAGTAGTGCCATCCTCCTCGCTGGCTGTATGGGCGGGACCGGAATGATTATCCCTGCCCGATGGGTCTACATCCATCCCTGAATGTCGTCGGGTACTGTTAACTTTCCCGCCATTCTTGTAACTGTCACCTGTAATCCGCGCAGGTGTGTCCACACCCCCCTGAGTGGACGAGAAAGAAAGGATTTCTCGGAGCAACCCCCCAGGTTCCAGTGTTTTATGTTTATCTAATTTTATTTGAACTCGTATGAAATAATATGATTCTTTGTTTTATTTTATTTGTGTTTCAAATTAACTTATTAGCATATATATGCATGTGTTTGTATAACTATTTGAGACTTGATAACATTGATAAAGATTGAAATCCAAGGACTTGGTAGTGTTTAGGAACATATGAAATAATATGATTCTTTGTATGGTGACCGGTCAAGGTTGACAATTTTTTTTCTTAAAACAATAGTCCATTATATAATACTAATAACAAGATATTCTTTAAGAGTTCTTATAGTAATTTTTTTAATCATCTCATATTTGGAATTCACCATATTTAGTAATTGAGATTCACACTTTGTATTGCCCATTCAAAAAGGAATTGCTCTTTACAAGATTTTTTTTATATAAAAGCTTAAACTCGAGATATTTAATTAAAGATGAAAATTTTTTCTCTAAAATTAATGTCATTTCTATAATTTTCATCTTTTATTCCGTTCCATTTTAAAATTTGAAAATCATTTCTTTACTATTTTAAACTAGAAAAATATTAATATACAAAGAAAAAAATGTGTATTAAAAGCATTAAAAAATTCATATATTGATATCAAAAATCAAACAGAATACATACTTGTAGCTCCACTGAAACAAACTAAATAGAACATAAAAAAAAACATATCCCAAAATTTTAAAATTATATCAATTTAAAATTTCATCATCATTGGTTCATATAACTGATAATAACTTGGGGTGATATTCACTTACGAAGTGCTAGGTGCATTTTTCAAAGATAAAGCCTCATTTTCCAACTTCTCTAGACGATAATTCATAGTAGAGATGGTGGTCCTTAACCATGCTTCAAATGTTGTTATTTCATCTGCATTTAATTGGTCAATCGATTTCCACTTACTTCTTTGACCATTTTCTTCCATTTGACTAAGCTGAATTAGTGTTTGAGCACATTCAATATCTTCTATGTGCTCAAGCCTTTTCTCCATAGCATCTAGGCGATTGTTGAGTTGATTCACCTTATTTCGTGCTTGATCTGCATCTAGGCGAGTGTTTTCACTTAATTGTAAATTTGGACTCAAAAAACGCTCAATGACCGATTCAGTTGTTGGGTGGAAAAATGAGAAAGATTTATTTGTAGGTGAAAATAGTACTATTCCAATATCAACATCACACGATTTAACAAGTTCATTTGCCATTTTGTATAGAGTTGAGCAACGTTTGGAAAATGCTACATTACGATCACGTTGTTTTTCTATTTTTGACATAGGAATTTTTTGTTTTCCTCTAGTCTTCTTGCTCTCCATCACTAAAATTATAAGGAATGAGAATAAAATAAAAATTTATCAATGGATTAATATGTTTCTCGAAGAAATGACACTCATGAGAACTAGAATACTGTGACATTATTTATATACATCAAGAATAAACTTACCAAATTCTATAATTGCAAGTAGGTAGAGAAATATATTATTTTAAGCTAAAAATGGAAAATATTTTAATATATTTAATAAATTACCAAATGTGGCTAGATAGTGTGTGGATATTGTTTGAAGAAAGACCAACTATGCATCCAAATCTTTAAAATTTTGCAGTCAAAATAAAATAATTGACTTGCATTTGAAGTTAACTTGAAATAGACAAATATTTAATGTAGTTACACTAAATAAAAATAACTTTTAGCGGCAATAAATATGCACATTAACAAATAGTGTTAAAACTTTACCAGCGTTAGTTAATTGGAATCAATGTCGTTATAGGCTTTAGAGATATTTACAAAGAGTGTTAATTATCACTAAAAAAAAATATATTTAGCAGGAATTAAACTATTATCGTTAACTAATTATCGAAAAAATCAATTTTTGTGTAGTGTTACTAATTTTACTGGGTACTACTTTGAAATACAATATTTAAGAGGACACAAGTTGCATACCAAGAGTTTTCAAATATACAAAAAACTTTGGAAGTACATCGTGCTTGAAAATTGACCACAAACTTACCTTTTAAAAATTTACGTAATTCATCAATAAAACATCACACAAATTATCAAAGGTAAATAACAAATGAATGAAACTAAATAGGAGATTATATTACTATTTTTTATGATATCAAGAAATTTTTGAAGGTGATTGGCCTATAGTTCAAAATTTAGTGAATATTGTATCCGTTACTCTATCATTATCTACTTAAATACTAGATTATGTTTACTATTTCATGTGCACCGCAATACAATCATGTTGTATTAGCGAAGGGTTGAATCTCAAGGTCAAATGTACTTCGCGACCACAAAGGTCAAATTAGTTTGAACTCTGTGATCGCATGATTAGTGTCACAATTGTTATGAAAACCAAACTTAAGTATATAATATTTGAATTTCTTAGTTGGAAATTGTATCTATAAAATCATGATATATATTTGAATGACAGAATTGGAAATTTAACCTAACAATCTAAGTCAAAATAATCAATATTTAAATATAGAATTTGAATCCTAATTATAACTATTTTCTTCACTATGCATCTATTTTATAGATATGCTCCATATAGGGTATTATTGATCTTTTACTTCATATTATTTTAAACTTTTGTTATTGAAATATAGATTATTATTATTGTTGATTGAGACATGGTTTCGGTTTGTGATTACACTCTAGTTGAATAGTTAGCATTGGTTTGTGATTACACTCTACAATAAGTACGTTGCTTTGATTACACTTCTTTTGAGTGGAGAATCTACACAGAAACAACTTCAATAGGGGTAATATTTGTGTACATCGATCCAACTTTCCCCAGACTCCACTTGTATAATTACAATAGCTATGTTGTTGTTTGATTGTTATACATCTGTAATAACGTTTGACATTTAAATCTTATTTGATTGTTATACACAGAAAATTGTTCAAAAGATATTCATCTTTCATTAATTAAACATTAAAAATAGCTAATACATTATTAATGAATCCATAACTAGTAAGGGAAATAATATTTTGTCACTCTTGCCTATGTACTTTTATTAGAACTAATGATCACAGCCAAAAATTATAAGCTTTCTATATCAAAAATGACAGTTGAAAATTTGAGATTATATACAGGGAAAAAAATGGATGCAGAAATCACAACTTCGCCTCTAAATGATACAGATAATGCAATTATTTACACCTATAATCACCCGTTAGGGCATCACGTTCCAAGAACAACGCCTCAATCCCAGCAAGTTGAAGTCCACTATACAAAGCCACACTGTCCATGTCGCTCAATTTAAGCTCGTCTCAATCCAATGTTTTTATAAATTAACAGAATTGCTCCTATACAAAAGCTATTATTACCACACCAATCCCTTCCGTCTCCTGAACCTGTCAACACAACCTGTGCTCATCCGAGACTTCTCAGGTTTGTTCGACTTCTTTGCCTTATCAAGTCGACTATCCAAACTATTTCTTGAAATTTCTGGAAGGTCAGAATGCAGATTGAGTGTGTTTGAGGAGACACTTTCAGCTGGCTTCTGAGTGTCAAAGACTAAAGACGGTTTATGAGAACCATTTGTAGCAGGCTTTGATTTGCCAAGACCAAGAACAAACTTTTTAAGATGCTTGATGTAAACCAGGTAAAGTTCAAGATTGCAATGCCCGCCTCTATTTATCCATAATGGTTCATACTTCTCCTTGCATAGTTCATAGAGTTGTTTTCCGTGGGAGCAATCAACAACTTCATCCGCTGTTCCCTATACATGGAAATGTTAATAATTGAGTAAAATGTTGGAGACAATAACTTGTACACTCAAAATTGTCACATTCAGATGATTCTTGGCTATTATCAGGTCACAGATTAAAATGGCCACATGAAATTCAGTTTCTATCTTTGCTAAGAAAGAACATAACACCAAGATTACAAGTGTATTTACTGCAGAAGTGTTTCATTAGCTCAATGGTTTGCTAGAAAAGAAAATTGTTCCACTTGCTGCAGAAAGAAAAGTCAATTCATTCAATGTATATAATTCAAGAATCCATTGGATGGTCCAAGGGAAAATATAAAGTTACCCCCTGAACTTGTTCAGAAAGTCATTACACACTTCAACTTTACGAGCGCTCTATTCCCCTATTCTTGATCAAAGTGGAAGTAATACCCTTAGAGATGACGTGGCAGAGAAAGTGCTCACCTTTGAAATGGACGTGAAACAAAAGAAAATGTTAAAAGCGCGCTAAACTGTACCGTTGCCATTTTCTATTTGGATATTATCCAACTAATTACACTTAAGTTGAAAAAGCTTTCGCTCTTACTCTTTTACCATTTTGCACTGTACTGGTTTCTCCTTTCATATCAGTAATAGTAGCATTACTCTTATAGTTTCTTATCCTACACTTCTTTTTACTACCTGTTCTTTCTTGTGCTTCGGTTATTGCATTATTTAGTTGTTACTATTCTTGTTTTTTGAATGCTATGTAATGCTTTCCATATTATTTGTTATGTCCTCTTTACTTCTGTATTTCTGATCTTAAACTGCTTTGATATGCGTTACTTGAGCTGAGGATCCTTCGAAAACAATATCTCTACATCCACGAGGTAGGGGGTAAGGTCTCCGTACAGTCTACTCTACCCTCCCAACAATGTGGGATTACACTAGGTTTGTTGTTGTTGTTCTTTTTCCATTCTCTTGCTCCTTTTTTCTCTCTCTCGTTGTTGCTTTTCTTCATTCCCACTAGAACCTCCACCATCCTCCAAAACCATTGCTTCCGTGACCTCCACCAACACCAGAGAAGACCTCTTTCCCAGTTTTTCATCTCCACCGGCACCATGGCCATCCCCGTTCCTAAACACAAAACCTATATACAACCACACTTCAAAAAAAATTATCTCTCAAATCTCCACCTTATCCCCTCATACAATCTGCCAGAGACCACCAATCCCACCTACACATCTCCTCAAAACCAGCCAACTTCACCTCTTTGGTCTAAAATTCCAGAATACATCACACGTCATTCACAAAAAAAAAAATTAAAAAAAGGCATAGACAACCATAATAATCAACACCCAGAACCCGCCTTCATTTCTCAGCCTCGTCATATTTACAGTACAATAAGATTATATGTGGTCGAAAATATTCCGGTGAAGTTCTCTACCTTTCAGTTCTATTTTTAACATCTGGAGAGGGGTCTCTAGGAAAATGATGGCTGAACGGAGAAGATTCTTAGATGGAGAAGGGTGGAGATAATAAAAGGATGCCCAAGATTTTTTCCCGGCCAAAGCTCGCTGGTGGTTCTTCGCTTGAACCCAAATTTGAAATTTAGCATTGGGTTTGAGAAAGGAAAATGGAAAACCTGTCTCTGAAAGATTATTTCTTTTGGAATGGAGCATTAAGTGATAGGATGGGGGAAAGGAAGAAGATGGAACAGGAAGATTTTTTGAAAGAATGAGAATTTTAAAGCTTTCCGGATGTGGAACGCCTACTCCACCTGTCCATCACACAACATGTAACTGGTTTTGGGTGTGACAGGGAGGTGGTAGTAGTTCCACTGTGACTAAGAATGGAGGGGTAAGGGGACACCCGTAAAGTTGGAGTATGTAAATGGATTTTCTGGACAAGTTCAGGGCATAACTTGCGTATTTTCGCAATGTTTGGTCACTCTGCATTATAGAGATATCATCAGAGCTAGCTGAATTCTGAAAAAATTCTCTTCCTCTAGGATCTTCTTAACCAAATTCAGATCGAACTATTTTTCATAATATTTATACTTGGAAGAAAAGAAAATAAGCATGACTTACCTAGAAAGTTAATCAAAGCTTCCAGTGGCATGGAAAATATTCAGTTGAAAAAAAAGGAAACCCATGATCCATCAAATAGCAAGTCTCTAGAGAAGAAACTACAAGCATGGTCAAACAAGTAAAATGGTAGTCCCCGTACCTTCTCCTCCCCACATCCTCCAAGGACTTCATACCGACTAAAGGTTGTAAGAGATTAATTGAGGGCTCCGAGAGAAGGGGAGGAAGGAAAGTAAATTAGGGAATGGAAGGATTAAAAAGTTGAAAAGAAGACAACTCACATGGATGACTAGAACAGGACAATTCACCAAGCTAATCTTTTCGACATTCTGAAATAAATTGGAGGAAAAACATCAGTTTGTATAAGTGAAAATAGGGAGAGAAAAAATAATCAAACTATAATCAGTTAAGAGTGTAAATTACCTTATAAATGTCAAACCAATGTGTGTGTTTGAGAGGGTACAACACTCTTAGACCAGACAATATTGGACCATGTAAAACAACAGCTCTTAAATTGGGTCTGTGTGATGCAAGATCAACGGTTGGACCACTGCCAACAGGTTGACCATACAGTATTAGCTGTTCATCTTTGACCTCGTACTGCTCCTTTAGGCATTTATATACTGCATCAATGTCCGCGTACGTATTACACTCAGATGGCTGGTTCAGAGAAGGATAGTTTTCATATTATGAGTAACAGCTGACAGCAATAAGGAGAATAAACCCATAAGACAACCTAAATACTGTCACAAAACATTCTCAGAAATGAAAGTTTTTCCACTGATACTTCATTAGATATCGATTTTTGTATTTTTTATAAGGTCCTTAGATATCTATTCAAGACTCCAAAAAAACAAGTCATTTACGATATTAAGACAGAAAAAGACGAAGAGAAATAAAAGAAAGAGCCCAAACAACATCCTAATCACACTTCTAAATGCACAAACAAAATAGCTAGAGCTAGTGTAGAAGGGAAGCAACAAAATGAAAAATAAAAAGACAATTTATGGGTAGATCCATGAAAATGTTTTCTGGACATCCAACAACAACAACAACATACCCAATGTAATCCCACAAATTGGGTCTGGGGAGGATAGGATGTATGCAAGCCTTACCCCTACCTTTGTGAGGGTAGGGAGGCGTTGTTTCCCATAGACCCCCGGCTCAAAAGAGAAAATATCGAAGTACGGATGCAAGAAAATAATTTTCTGGACATCCATGAGGATTTATTGACGTTAGCTCTTCCAGCAGTACTGGAAAGGCTAATCATAAGGCTATCACCTTAAGATGGTACTCTGTATTAACATACACCTAATAATATACTTACTGAACAATAACATTTCAACTAAATAGTCTTTAGCTACCTTTCTCAAGAAAAACATATCAACTAAATTGTCATACGTTGTAAGAAATCAAGAGGTGATTACCCATTTTTGCAACATAAAACATACTATAGAGGCTCTACAACACACACAAGAGACACAAAAACCAAAGACGAAGGATCTTCTTGGCATATTTTATTCATGAACTCACTTGAGTATTTCAAAATGAATTATTCAAGCTTATGCTAGTTACATACAGGCAATTACACACAACTTCTTAAAATCAGTTACTGTTTTTGCTTAAAGGGAGGTTGATGGCTTAAGAAATCCTCAGGATATTGGTTACTTAGAGCTAGGACATGTCTTCCTTATGAGAAGGGGAAATCAACCATTTTCATAAAACACAAAGTAGCGCTAAAAATACCAAGTTGCATTTGGCAGGATCCTAGAGAATTCACTGGACCTAGAACAGAAGCTTGCTAAGTTATAAAAAGTGCTTTCAGCTTATGGTTACCATGCCAACAGAGAATCTAAGCTCATGGTTCAACGACATCTAATGTGGTTGCTCAAAACAAGTAGATGATAGAACGCTTGTGCAGAAAACATTGCTAATTCATATTTCTCACCAATGCATTTTGTCTGATAAGATGGGAAATTCCCCTAGACTTGGATTTATAAGGCGGCGAATGTTGTCCAGAAGGTTGCCTTTGTTAATTTACCCCTCCCCTCCACTTCCCCCAATCGAAATTAAAAAGGATAAAGCCACCATAGACATCATCATTTAAACAGACTTTCTGCTGTTATCAACCATGTAATACCATTTATGGTTATAGATATCTAACCTTTCCAGTCGACTTTCCATATCCAGAGTAATCATACCTAAAGAAGCACACATGAGCAAGTCAGTGAAGTATAAGAAATGAAGGAAAATAGCAATCAGACTGTCTAGTTTGACAAATTTCTATACCAAAACTGAGAAGAAAGAAGAGAAGGATTTAGGCATAAAATCATGTGAAAATAAATGATTTGCATATTCATTAGACCTGCGGGACACTTCAATAAAAGTATCCAATAGAAAAAATCTAATGCAGCATAGTCTTAAGCTACGACAAAAGAAAAACATTATCTTTATTCGTGTTCCCCCTCTACCAAACAAAAGAATTCTACTAAAGCAATTTTTAAATGAACTCCACCAACAGTAATGTTATGAACTTCATAATCCAGCTCCTTGTAATAAAATATTCTCAGTAATTAATCTAAGTCCTTGATGAGTTTTATATGATATCCATTCCTTCCTTACAGTATGACTTTTGAAGGAAGATCCAAATTCATAGCAAAAGGGGGAAAACTCGTATAGAAGAGCTTACAAAGGAAACATATAGATGGATTTCCTAGCCAAGACACTTATCCTTTATAAATACAGGTAGGATATTGTATGTGCATCAAATAAAGAAAAAAAATTAGCACTATCAGTTGCTGCTATATAATTCTCCTTTGCATTATTTCAAAGGCTCTTCTGTGGCCTTCCCTCCATGTAGTCGACGTAAGTGTTTGTGGAGTCCCCCAGAAAAAATCTTGAATATGCGTTGCATGAAGAGGCAGAAACATGGTTCATGCATGTAAATGTTTTCCGATCATAAGAAGACTCTGAGGTAAACTCCTGCTGTTCCATTTTAAGTAAGGTAGCTCGCTTGTAAAAGTCAATACTAAAATCTTTCAAATCACTATAACAGTTTTTGGTCATATCTTTAAAATCTAAAAGTTAGGATAAGAAAATTACATTTTACTAATGTGCCTTGTTTATGCTCCATTAACTATTTAGGCTTAAATAGATAAGTCTCCATTATATGAATTCTATGGAATGATTTCGTTATTCTTTGCTATGTCTGCTTTGCTTTTGTATGTTATTTTTTAAAATTGTTTTGTTATGAGTTACTTGAGCCGAGTGTCTTTCAGAAAGAGTCTCTCTACCTCCTAAGATAGGTGTAAGGTCCGTACATCCTACAATCCCCAAACCCCACCTGATTGGATTAAACTGGATATGTTGTTGTTGTTTTCAAAACAATATATTTCCTCTAAAAATACCATAGCACACACTCAGGAGCAAGGGTTTAAAGAAAAAAAAGGTAATTTAAAGCTCAGAATCAGATGACAAAAAGAGAAACAAAGATAAAAGCGAAATTGGATAATTTTGTTATAAGCAATTCTACAGAGTAATGAGAATTTTACCCCATGAGATTGACCCGAAGACGGAGGCTTAACTCAACAAACAGTTCGAACATTTGCCCCAAATCAGCAGCATTTCCATGAGAGTAAAGCATAGAGGCGGATGCCTTTGGGTGCTTCACGTATACGGCGACGATTTCGTTTCCCCGGTGAGTCCGCAACTTCAAAACGTCGACATTTTCCCTCCTGGATATCTCAGGTATGCATAATTTACCTCCACATGACTTGTCAGAAACAACCGTGTACGACGGAGGGTTCGGTGGGAAAAAAGCGAATTTAGCGGCGATGGATGACGTCACACCGCCCATATTAATAACATATGATCCATACAAGGAAGTGTCTTTTTTCCTTCTAATGACGGTAACTTTATGAGTGGTGGCGGTGAGAGATGTTGTGGTGGTGAACGGCGGCGCGTGAATGGGAAAGAGGAGCCGCGTATAGAGAAAAGAAATGTTGATCCTTGGAATTTCATATTTCTGTTATTACTCTCTTTGAATGGTTGTTACTCTCTTTCCAAAATACTGTATGAAGTTGATCACTTTCTTTTATACACATATATTAAAAATTATAAATAAAAAGATAATTTTATTAATTCTCTTCTTAAAAAAAAACTTCTTGATATTTTACAAATAAATATGAACATTTTCAAAAAGAATTAATTGCAACGGTAATATGGAAAAAAAAATTAATTAATATTTTCTTAATTTAGTAAGGTTAATCAACTAATATGGGACAACTATTTTTAATAAGATGATCAACTAATATGGGACCTAGGGAGTAATTTATAATATTTTTTGTATAATTTTGGAATATCTGAATTTTAATTTTAAAATATTAAATTATTCTAATCTAATTTAGTTTTAAGAATTGATCAAATTGACTCTCGG
Organism: Solanum etuberosum; assembly: GCA_029582245.1. Taxonomy (NCBI): domain Eukaryota; kingdom Viridiplantae; phylum Streptophyta; class Magnoliopsida; order Solanales; family Solanaceae; genus Solanum; species Solanum etuberosum. The sequence goes on from JAJONR010001659.1 coordinate 54,929, forward strand.
AAAATAAAACGTGATTTGGAACAAAAGAAGTATTATATTATATTGTGTTGTATATCATATTATATTGTTTTGATGAATATAACACTATACATACTAGGACACGACTTTCGATCTTGACTTAGACACGACCTCGACCTAGATCGAGATTGTGAGTCAATTCTCAGGTCAAAGTAGGGCCAAGGGAGTTGGGTTTGGGGGGCGAATCTAGGGTCGGGAGTCGGATCTTGGATTGAGGTCGAGAGTCAGGTCTTGAGTTGGGCCCCGAGTAATTAAGATTGGGTTCTAGGTTGGGTTCAGGAGTTAAGTTCAAGACTCAGGTTTGGGGTTGAGAGTTGAGTCCCTGGCCGTGATCGAAAAATGGGTCTTAGGTTAAGTGGGGGGTGGAGTCTTCGGTGTCATAGTATTTTCCTAATGACGCCTAATGTTCATTGGACAATATTTTCTTCATATTAACCAAACACCAAAACTTAAGTAAGAAAACCACTTATTTTTGCTTGAAATTATTTTCTTGGAAAATAAGTTATTTTCTTACTTAGCTTTTTGTGTTTGGTTAGTAAGACTTTTTTTTTTATCCCAAGAGCATTTATGTATAATATGGACAAATATATGATAGCGAACGTAGATTCCCACACTTTAACACAGACCTAGACCCTTATCCTGACCAGAAACCCCATATCAACCTAACATTAACTCGACACACAACTTTGATCCCAGACTTGATTTGGGACTAGACCTCTAAACCTAACCCCGACCTAAAACTTAATCCTCAATCTAACCCTAGCCTAACACTAACTTCGGACCCAACAACCAACTTAATCACAAGCCCAGACATGATGTTGACTTGTGTCCTAACCCCGTTCTTGTTCCCAAATGGAGATCAAAGACCTGACATTAAGTTACAACCAGATCTTGACCTCGAGTAGGTGTCAAAATAGGTCAAATTTTAAGTGTGGGTCGGGGTTGAGATTAGAATTCGGTGTCGGATCACGAGTTGAGATTGTAATCTTGTCTCAAATTAGGGTTGGGTCCTAGGTCTGGCTCTAGGTTGGGGTCAGGTCCTCAAGACAGGATTATGGTCAAATCCCAGTCCAAAGTTGGGTTTGAGGTTGAGGTTGGATCCTAGGTTAAGGTTTGGGTTGGAGTAAGGTCTAGATCGAGGTCGCGGCCAAGTTTGGGGTTAGGATCGAGTCTTGGGTCGGGATTAAGAGTTGGGTCCTAGTTCGAAGTTAGATCCCAAGTCGGGTTGAGATTTAGTGTCAGGTCTCCGATTGAGTTTCGGGAGTCGAGTTTAGGATCGAGGTCGAGAGTCTAGTCTTGATAAGGAGTTCGATCTCAGCTCGGGATTGGGGTCGGGGTTCTAGTCCCTAGTAAGGGTTAGGAGTCTGGTCCCGGGATGGGTGTCTAGTCTCGGGTTGGGATCAGAGTTGGAATTGGGTTCTAAATATTTAAGTCATTCAAACCAGAGAAAATTGGAAATTCTTTCCATCCAAACATTCCCTAAAATTAAAGGTTCAAATGCCCATGGATCACGACCAATCATCATGGATGTCTGCTGTCTTAAAAATATAGCTGCTTCTTAGATTTTACTACTACAACAAATTCTATTTCAATATAGTAATGTTATTGTTAAATCTTTCAAAGTCATTTTTTTTTTTTTGGAATAAACTACGACTCATAGGTCACTTGGTTCTCCTTTTTTTAATTATCGGTGAAAATATCATAAATTATAGTTGAAAATAAAATAATTAAATAAATAAATATTCAAGTTGATGTGCAAATATTTCACTCTTTTTAAGGAGATTCAAATTTATTACAATAGAATTTACATCAATCCAGCAGTATAACTATTGACGTATCCCCTCTAACATACAACAATTCAACAATGTCATGACTCAAACAGCTCCAGACTAATTGAAGAGTCCAAAACTCTACCAGAAATACTTTTTGTTGAATATAAAATGGAAAAGGGTCATATTTACCAATGTATTCTCAGAAAATGATCATATTTTCCCTTCGTCATACTTTTTCTATATATATGCCCTTGTCATCAAACTTTAAGGCCATATTTACTTTCCATCCGTTAAGTCTCCATATTTCCACATAATATTATTAAAATCATTTTAACTCACCCACATAAAATTAAACCAGACCCACTAACCACCAAAATGAATCCAAGACCAAGTCCTTAACTATCGTGGGTTTGGGTTTATGTTTGTCTGGGAGATCGATGGGTTAATGGAGCTAGACAGAGGAATGAAATCACTTCATTTAGTTTATATGTTTTAAGTGAATGGGGTTTAATGTGCGGAGCAGGTTAAAATTATTTAAATAATATTTTGATTTAATTAGGAGAAAATAAATCCACGTAGGCGCCACATTGGTATTTTTATGTGGGAATATGGAGGTTAAAGCAGATAAAGGGTAAATATAATGTTAAAGTTGAATGACAAAGTAAATATATTAAAAAAAATATGACAAATAACAAATATGATCCTTTTCTACAAATATAAGGGTAGATATGACCCTTTTCCAAATATAAAATTACTCACTTTGCTGTAATGAATAAATTGGAGATGTAGAATATTTTTATTTATCTTGACTTTCTCATTGGCTGCACTAAAATAAACACAATACAATATGAATGTGAATCCATGAATTCACTTCATTTAGTTTATATGTTTTAAGTTTTTTTTGGAGGACACGTTTATATTACAAACTTCTTGAACCTATTAATAAATAGTATTATTTTATGAAAACTCTTATTCCTATAAATAAAAGTAGTTCTTCTTTTCTTGGAAAAAAAAAACACTTTACATCGAGAGAAATTGATCAAAAGGTGAAATCACCAACTCAAGTACAAAATGACAACGTTTTTGAATGTTGCTTGTTGTTTGACTTAGAGGGTGTTTGGATTGACTTAAAAGTTGGTCAAACCTGTTTTTAAGTCAGTTTTGACTGCTAGAAGTCAAAAATAACTTGAAATAAGTCGAAAATGACTTATAATAAGTTAGAAAGTGTTTGACTAGGTTAAAAATAACTTAAAATAAGTTAAAAATCAAAAGTAGGTCTCTCCCTACTTTTTATTTTTTGACTTAAAAGTCATTTAAGTTTGATTTTTTTACTTTTGACTTAAAATCTACTTTTTTAAGCCAATCCAAACCGGGCTCTTAGAGGGTGTTTGGATTGACTTAAAAGTTGATCAAACCTACTTTTAAGTCAGTTTTTGACTTCTGAAAGTGTTTGACAAATATAAAAATAACTTAAAATAAGTCAAAAAATGACTTAAAATAAGTTAGGAAGTGTTTGAAAATGTTAAAAATAACTTAAAATAAGTTTAAAATAATTTAAGATAAGTTGAAAACCAAAAATAGATCCCCCTACTTTTTATCATTTAAGTTTGACTTTTAATTTTTGACGTAAAAACTACTTTTTTTTAAGTCAATCCAAACGGGCTCTTAGTTGAATCCCAAAGATAAAATTATTATTTATAGGCTCCAACTATTTTCAAGAAACATCTTAACATACCTAAGCCAAACAAATTTATTTTGGATAGCTAATATCATTATCATCAATATTCTAACAATTTGATGATATTTCAATTCGAGTAGTTGAATGATATTATTATCTTTATTCTAACAATCGCAACACTCACCATTTAAAACAAACTATTATAATTATTGTGATATTTTTCAGCCTCCGTTATTTTCTCGACGCAATCACATGAAACATCCCAAAAATACAAGCTCATCATCATCAATACTAAATTAAATTCATATCACAAAAATACTAAAAAATTTCAACCATACACCATGTTTAATAAAAATGAATGACAAAGGCTATTACAAACCAATATCATAAGAAAATTTAATCAATCCAAGCATTTTTCTCATGCCTAGCTAATTTAAAAACTTAATGTCTACCCTTGTTACCCTTTGGCCTATCACAAGGCAATCCCTCTTTATCTCCTTTGCAAATTTGTGAAAAAAGATTATTTGGATAACCTCCTTGTTTATTCAAGACGTAAAATAGGCCCGTAGAGCACCCGTTATCGACATTATTAATAAGTTCTGCGTACTTGCAAGCTATCTGCGTGAATGCGTTACAACACACAAGTGGGTTGTAATAAGGTCCTTTGCATGTTCCGGTGAGAGGTGACAAGTCTTCCTTTTCGAAATCAACGGGGCAATCGTCCTTCACGTAAAACCTTTCAAGAAGGCCACGGCCTCCTAGCATGTGAGCATTTAGTGCATCATCTGCATACGAAGAAGTCAAAGAGGTTACATAAAATAGAATTTTGAATTATGCATAAATAATGTAATTTTATGTTTAAGGGAGGTTTAGATGAATCCCCTACTCTGTCCCTAAACTTTTACGTGAACCTAGTAACTTCTATTGATCAAATCATGTATTTGTAATAAAAAAAAATCCATAAAATATTTAAGATAATTAATTGTGAATCTAGTTATTATTTTATGTTAATTTGAAACCATTATAAGAATCTATAAACTTTAAAATCTGTATCCGTTTCTGATGGAGTCTAGTAGGAAATAACCAAAAAAAAAAAAGAATATTGAATGAAATAAAAATGGAGGACCACCGACGGTTGTGGACTATGATGGAGTAGTAAGTATCCTCTCCATCTTTAATCAAAGTCTCGAATCTGAACCTAAGAAATGGAGTCCCTCTGGTAGGGATCGCTAGAGTGAGACTCTCAAAGGCTTAAATCTAAATTAATCAGACTCCATAATGAATATGACATCGAGAACAAGAGCATTGAAAGAAATAAAATAAAATAAAATGAGAGGAATAATTACATGAGATGTGGTTTGGGGAAGAGGAGACCAAGCCAATTGCAAGGAAGAAGAAAAATAAGAAGAAGCATGATCTTTCAAATGCCATTGTAGCCTTTCTTCTTCTTATTTTCTTCTTCTTATTTTGATACACTTTTTTTTCTTTTGAATATTTTCACAATTTTTCTTCTTTATTTATAAGGCAGAGAAAGACAGAAAGACAGAAAGACTTGGAGAAAGAAAGGCTGAAAATGAACTAGTTTTTTTGTCCATTGATTTGTTCCTTATTATAGGCCCTTAATTTCCCTTAGTTCCAACTAATCCAAACACTATTTCCCCAAAATTATATAAATTTCTTAAAAGTTATTTTCTATAACCTAAATCAAACATAAAATCTATTATGGTAATTCAAGCTCATCTTTTTTACCAATATCTAAAAGTATGCTAGTATTTTCCCAAACGACCCTTAATGCAATCTATGGATAAAAGGGAAAGTTACATATTTGTAGTTATATTCACATATTAAATATAGCTAAAAAATATATTAATTTTATTGGTTCTTAATTTTAAGCACACAAATCCCACTATTTAGAGCATAATTATGTGTCTTCATTTCATTGTTCGAAATTATCTTTCGTTCTATATTTATTCAGATATATGTGGATTAAATTAGGTGTAATTTATGTATATAAGTGTGATTTATATGTATATGAGATACACTAGATATATGTATCTAGTTTGATACATGTAATATCTGACTTGAAAACTGAAGGAGTGGTTTATCTGACTTAAAATCTAGTACAAAATTATTGAGAGAGAAGTATCGAAAACACCCCTAAATTTGGTGCGAATTCTTAATTTCAACTCCGAACTATTGACAGCCTTAAAAACACCATTTACTTGACTAACTGAATTTAAATGTACCCCTCCCCCCCCCCTCCAACATGAGTGAAATAGACCCCTAAATTCTCACCAAGTTTTAAGTGTTTTCAATGCTTCTCTCGACTTTTTATTACGAGTCGCATGCTCCTATAAGAAATCTCATGTGGTAGATTGAGAGTGTATCAAGGGTGTATGTGTATCTAAGTTTAGTTAATCAAGTAGATGGTGTTTTCAAGTCTGTCAATAGTTTTTTTTTGTTTGGGGGGGGGGGGCTAACAATTTGCGCCAATTAATTCAAAGGTTTTTCAATACTTCTCTCAATTATTAATAAGTGAGACAATATTAATTATTTCAAACTATAGTGAATTCGTATTTATGATAGAAATTTTTGCATAATATGTAATTATTTTAAACATAAAAACAATAATTTAAATTTCAAATTATCGCAATTCAACCTTCAAATTAAACCAATGTCTAAAGTTTACCAACTCCCCGATCCAATTCCTTCTTCCATTTCCACCCATTCCAACGACGATCGCGCAACTTTCACTATTGCTCTTAGGTTCCCCGGAGATCTCTTTATCAACGTGAAAGAACAAGCGGGAGAAACTTGTGATTACCATAGTGGTTAAGTTTGCAATATTTTTTCAAATTATGACCATGTTTTAGATAGTGACATTCTAAGTGATTGTCAAATATTATTTCAACAATTTTTGTGAACCATTTACCAAACCAATAATTAATGTTAAGAATTATGTTACAAGAAAAACATCATTTCCTTCCTTACGTGAATTTTGTCGATCAATCCTGTTCATCATAATTAAAGTTTGAATTTGATTAGTTTAATAACTTTTAATCTTTCATAATTTGTGAAAGTTGTATCAAATATTTTTATATGGTATACTAGGTGATGAGATTTTAAAAAATCATTACGTTAACCTTAAATGTTCTTTAAAACATTACATATATTTTTGTGAATGGTAAAAATATGAGCAAGATGGCTCAAACACCATCCTTGTTTATTGTATAAATTTAAAAAAGAATAGTCTTCATTTTGTTAAATGGTCATCGAAGAAAAAAAATTGTGGCTCCAATAGCCACCTACAGATCACTACAAAAAGTAGGAAATGACAATGAATTTTAGCGAAAATCCATTTTTTGAAGCTAAATATCAACATATTAATTATGTAACTCTATTTTAGTCATAAAAATAAAAAATAAACAATAGATATATTGTATAGTAACACACTAGCTATGAAAATTAAAATTCGTCGCCAAAGTTAGCTATCTAAATATGTAACATATACATGAACTAATATATATATATATATATATATATATATATAAATTTCAATGAAAAGTTAATTCTATTAATGGCATCCAAATTGTCATCTATAAACTTTTAGAGAAAAAAAAGACAAATGTCTAGAGGATGGAATTGCATCAACATATAATACTATATACACATTAAAAATTCTTGAAAAGAAATGCTAACAATTATTAAGAAAATATATTCACATCTAATAATACATTTAGATTAAATTATTTGTATTTAACATGCTTCAATTAATCTAAATATAACACATATAGTACTCTATATGAATGTATGTATTCTAATTTCTCTGTCATACAATGTGTACCATATGTATTTATGCATATTTGCATTGTATGTATACATGTTTGGTTTGAATAATTATCACTATATACTCAATTTATTGCATGCTACTTAGATGATACTCGGGTGTCAAAAATGAACTCAAATATAGGTAATCCGTTCAAAATTTTATGGGTTGGGCTCAAGATAATTTAAATTGGATCAATCTCAACCCATTCAAGTCTTAACCTATTTTAAAAGAATCTTCAATTGAACCCAATATAATCTTCAATTTCAACCTGTTTTAAGACTCTTTATTTGCGTTGGTGTAATGTATGTTCTCATATTGAAGGTATGTATTACAATCTATTTAATATCTTCTAGGATTTATCTATCCATTTATATCTTATTTTGTTTATTTTCTTGAGTTAAAATTCAAATTGTGGTTATAAAAAGTAAATGACAATATGTTAAAATTATTTAGATTAAGCGGATCAAATTGGGTGGGTCATGACCCCATCCAATTTTTAGCCCATTTGAGCCCAATCCATTTGAACCAAAGTAAATTTGGACGGGTCATGACCCAACCCAATTTCTATTTCAACTCATTTTAATTTCTTAAATTTCAACTCAACCCGTCCATTTAACTGAAAATTAATAGAATACATGACACAATAATTGATGAGGATATGCGTTACATAGGTTTGCATTGATAAGAAAACCTGTAGCTATGAAAGGTTCCAACTGGACCAGCTACTATGTCTGCATGCTTGATAAGAAATAATAGATTTCTCTCTTATTTTTATGTAGATTTATGAAAAATTATCGTGTTGAATATTTGCATAAATATACTCCATATTATATGAATAAGGGGTGTATCAGGTCAATATGTATAAGTAATTAAAATAAAGGAAGTACAATTTTTGTAGTTTTTTAAAGATTCCGCTATAAATAATAATAAGTGGCTGAATCTCGCTAAGCTAAATAATTTTTCCATTCTTGAATATGATTTCCTTCATTTCTAAGAAGGCCCAAAATTGTTGAACTGTGAAGTGCTGATGAAGAATCAATCTGTTAAGCTAACTAAGACGGATATTTAATCATGATTAAGTGGAGTCACTTGTTTCAGGAGTTTAACTTTTATATATTGATAATGCAAAAAATTATTATATCATCAGGTCATCAAAACTTAATAATATGAGATTTGTTCATAGTAAAAACGTAAAAATAATCTGACTAGAAACTCATTCAAAATTTGATCAAAAATGAAATTAGTATCTAAAAAAATATTGCATATTTAATTACTATAATGTGATTTTTGTATCCGATGTATTATGTAAAAGTATAATTCATATTCAAGTGACTAAACTATACTAAATGAGAAAAAAGATTAATATGGTAAAAGAGAAGAATAATGTCACGCTGCCAAGTGTAAATGAAGGAAAGAGTTAACCCAAGGTAAGTAGCAATAGGCTACTTAAAGAAATGAGAACCCCACTCATCAATTTGCTATCATTTTCCCGCTCACAATCTGTCATTACCTTACAAAGTATGAAAAATTACTTATAAAAATTTATATATTTGAAATATATAATAATAAAAATGTGTATATAATCTATCGGGTGTGGTTTGATTTTTCTTTGATTTGTTTTAAATAAAATGAAATCAAATATTATCTATTTTTTAAAAGTTGAAAATCAAACCAAACTCAAATAAAAATCTATTGATTGGATCGATTTTGTAATGACCGGTTGGTCATTTTTTATAATCCTTCTAAACTTACCGTTTTGCCCTCTCGATATTGACTCCGAGTCTTCTATGATTGAGTTTTGAAAGTTGATTTTGGATTTTGAGTTTAAAGTTGAGAATTTTTTAAGTTTTGAGTTTGAGAGACTAAGTTGCTAAGAAAGTGGTTTTCGGTGTCTTTTGGAGTTTCGAGTGTTAGAATAAAATTTCGTCGATTTCATCAGTCCCGAAAGGTAAAATCTAATATGTGAGAGTTGTCGGTTTCAGATTCGGTGTCTTTTTTAGGATTTGAGGTCCTAAGTTGTGAATTTGTGGAATTTTAGTCTTTGTCTCGACTTTGGTCAACATTCGGGGTTTGGATGCTCGGGTCAAAATTTTGAGAGTTTCGTTGGATTCGGGAATGATTTTAGCCCTAGGTGAGGTCTTGGTTGATTTTGAGAGGTCCCGAGCTTGTTTTAGCCTTTTTAGGCGTTGAGTTAGTTTCTTATGGTTTTCACGGATGTCGGGTCAAGAAGACCTCAGATTCGTATTTTGACGGTTTCATTGAGTCTGGAACGTCGAGTATAATTGATTTGCATATGTGATTTGTATTTGTGGGGTTCCGAACGAATCCCGAGGGTCCTGTCGATGTTTTGAGTGTTGGCTATTTTTCTGGTTCCTGAGTTCTATACCTTTCGCTTTTGCAATAGGCCTTTCGCTTAAGCGAAGGTGTGATCGCTTAAGCGAACACCGGACTTTTTGAAGGGTTTGCTTAAGTGAACCACGACTTGCTTCAGCGATAGTTTCTTAAGGGGAGCCTAGTTCGCAAAAATGAGACCCCCAGTTTTTGCGGGGTTTGCTTAAGCGACATCAGAGAGGGTTTTTGGTCTAAAAATTTTGGGGTTTAAGCCTCATTTTTCATTTTTGAGCTTGAAAAATTCTTGGTGGCGATTTTAAAAAGGATTTCTTGTGCTAAATCATTTGAATAAGCTTTCATGACCATAAACCTTCATTTCCTTTGGATTATTTATGGGTTTTAACATCAAAATATGAGATTTTGATTGGTAAATGGTGAGGTTTTTCAAGAACTCAAGTTCTTAGCTAAAATGGAGATTGTGAACTGTTTTTGAGTTCCTTTTTGAAATGATTTTTCCCAATGAGTTCATAAAGTCTTGAGTAATGATTTCAAGTATTAAATTTCGGATTCAAACCTTCTTTTTGAAATTGGGTTTTGAGTTGATTGACCCATTTTTCTAAGCAATTGATGTGGATATTGTTGTTTCTGGAATATGATGGTGAATACTTGCTTGTATATAGATTGTGTGACTTTGGAAGTGATTTTGAAGGGGAAGACTCAACTCTTGGAGTGATTATTGATTAATTTAAGTCAAGTGATCTACTAACTTTGTATTCTAGTAAAATTTGTGTATTCCCTTCGCTGCTTGTGTGTTGGGAGTAATGGGAATGAGGTGAAGGGTTAATTGTCCACCTGATAAATCTTAATGAATAAAAGGGAGTTGAAATTGAAAAGGCTATGTGATAAACATGATGATGTGAATTGCCTTATTGTAACCCTTATTGATTGATTGATGAAATACTTGATAGCATGAAAGTGGGCTTGAATTGTATGAATTGTTGTCTCTTCAATATGGTGTGATATTGCTTGTGTGCATTGATTGTTGAACACCGCGATGATACATGTGATAGATTTGATGTTGAGGTCTTTGCCGGCGAGTGTTATGATGCCGAGGTCTTTGCCGGAAATTGTTATGATTCTGAGGTCGTTGCCGGCGATTTGATATAAAGCCAATCAGAAATGATTCCGACTGGTGATGTCACGACTCAGACCGTCGTGATTGGCACCCACACTAACCCTCCGGTGGGAGAACCATTACTACTAACCAACTAACCCCAAAGCTAGACATTTAAAGATACGGAAGCAGGTTTAAATGCAGAATTTATATAGAGTTCCCATAAACTCAAAAGATTTAAATTAAATAACCAAACTAATGCGGAAGAACAACCTCTAGAATTTGAAAGTCATTGTACCAAAACATCTAAAGTTCAACAAGTCTAAGGAAAATGGGTACAACCCAAACTAAACATACGAGTAAATCTAACTAGAAAGTCTGAGTCCGAAAAGAGTGGACGAAAACATAGAGGACCCATGACAGCCTGAAAGAACTAGCTTACCCTTGAATCCGATCTTGCTCACTGATCTCCTAAACGAGGTCTGTCCGTAGCCGCCTGAAGATGTCTTGTACTCAACAAAGAAAGAGCAAAAGCAGTATCAGTACACAACCACAGTGTACTGGTAGGATCCCGCGGCTATTCCAGTAAGTGAACCATATATATAAGCAGTCACAACATAGTAAACACGCATATACCGAACATATACAATATCGGTTATCATTTCAAGAGCAATGTACAATTCCACATTCTTTATACAAGTATATATGACAAGTCAATGGTCCTCTCATGGAACCCAATTCGATGGTCCTCTCATGGAACCCATACCCAAACTGTTAGTGTGCCGGATCGTGACACCCGATCCAAGTTAGTGTGTCGGAATGTGACACCCGATCTAATATGTATGTCGGTACGTGACATCCGATCCCAGTTAGTGTGTCGGAACGCGACACCCGATCCATTCAACATGCCACAATCACAATCACAATGTACATTCTCATAATCATACAATCAAGTGTTGATTCATGGCTTACAATGATTCATTCATACTCATTTACATTAGGTGTGATCAATAGTGCAACATTCACATACAGACATGCATTACAATGAAGCAAATACTAACATACATCACACAAACATGAAATCAAACCATCACCTACCTCGAAACTAAGCTTGAATCCCCCTAAGGCACATGAATCTTCCCTTTTCGGATTCTTTCCGCTTGATCTAGGTCTACAAAAAATAAATATACGCAAGGATCAATAAATTAAGATCTAATTATCCAGATTATAACAAACCCAATAACCCAAGACCAACACCATGATCCCAATACCAAACTTAGGGTACTTTCCACCATTAACTTCAGGTCAAAACCTTCCCCCAATAATAATTACCCAAGAATCTAAGTTTTACGGATCAAAAAATAGATTAGGGGAGTAAAATCCTTACCTTTAGCACCAAAAGTCGTGGAAAACTGCCAAGAAATCGCTTGGGGTCGTCTCCTAACTCTTAAGAACGAAGTTTGCAGAATAATGATATTTTTTGGGTTTATTTCCTACTTAAGTCGCGACTGTCCCGCTGTGGCGGTCCCCATCCCGCTACAGCGGCCCCGCTCTGGCGGCTTGCACGGAAACAGAGAGTCGAAATTTGAGTTCCTAACTCCCATTTCACAACATACCTTCAACCTATGACATTCAAAAATTACTCGTTCACGCTAAGATCAGTTTCGAGAGTTCTACTTGTCTGAATTCGATTCTGTAAAGTAGTACGGGTTCCTTAACGTCTTAGCTATTTACTCATGTGATCAAATTCATAATTAGATCTCTCATTCATTACCAGATTTTCCTAGACCTCACTGACTCAGATTTCATCCAAATCTGGACTAGGCTAGAAATTTCTAAGTTACTACTCAAAAGTTTTCTGGCCCCAATTCTTTTCCCATTGGCTTTTCCCTAACGACGGAATCAATTCGTTACAATAGATACCAATTTACCCATCACTCGTCCCCGAGTGATCAACTAGGAAAGACTGGCTAACGTAAAGGTAGAGTAGTACCTGAATCGTTGAATAGCTGGGGATACTTATCTCGCATGTCCTTCTCGGTTTCCCAAGTCGCTTCCTCAATCGGACGATGCTTCCATTGGATTTTGACAGATGCAATATCCTTTTACCTTAACTTGCGAACTTTCCTATCTAGAATGGCTATAGGCTCCTCCTCATAAACTCCAAATATCTGACCTTCCGGTCTGCATACTCTTTATGCCTGTTCTGAGCTGCTAGAACATCTCCCGAATAAATTTCACATTCCCTAATGATTCTCATCAAAAGGTGCCACCTCAAATGCATCAAACCAACCACAGGGAGACCTACATCCCCTCTCATACAGTGCATCAATGAAGTCATCTCAATACTCGAGTGATAAATATTGTTGTACATAAACTTAACTAACAACAAAGCTATTCTCAATAACCACCAAAGTTGATCGTACACACGTCTGCCACATGTTATCAAGGACCTTGACGCAATCATCAGGACTAATCCTTTCTCACATAAGCATGATAAAATTCTAAATCAATACTCGCTACAATTAGAGGTGGACCTGAACCAACCAACACACACTCATAATACTCAAACAATCATAGTTCTTATCAACATGTCCTTCTCACAACATAAATTTCCATGAGCTTAAGTTATAAAAATTTGATCTTAAGACATTAGATACTCATCGAGGGATATGTCCAAGCATACAAATCCTCCAACAACACTATCAAAATGCTAGATTTAGTAATTGTAGATTACCTCTTAAAAATAGTAGAATTGGACCCAATGATCCCCACATTCAACCACACATAATCGATACATGACCTCGACGACTAGATGAATATTAAGATTGTCGGACAACCATAGATACGCATGGTAGCTCTTCTATAAACTCTCATAAGCAAGGTGGTACATGTAGAACCACTGAAATACTTTAACAACTCCAAGACAACACCACATAAGTCATCTGAAATAACCACGTCTTTCCAAATCATCCCACTCAACCAAGAGAATATCGCAGGATCGGTACACCTGATCCACCACTAGGGATCCACCCACAAAAGTGAAAACACGTGTGAGCATAGCTAGTGCATCATACTCACAACCATGTACAAAATGAAATAGATGGTCACATGAGAATTTATCGAATAACAATAAAGGTTTTCCTCTTAAGAGTCGATACCAGCCATTTCCATTCAGTTGACTCCACATACTCTTCACATCTTTCCACTGAAGCCCACACTCTCAGTACTAACAATCATCATAAACACTACGACCATTTACCTTACTCTAAATCAACACTTTTTAAATGAAAACCCTTCTTAGGTACTTTAACAATCAACAGTAATAACTTTACGATCCAACCCAGGTGTAAGTCCTTTCAAATGCTCAATACCTGATACAATTGATCATTTCTCACCTTGCAAATTCATACCTTGATAAAATATATCACCACGAATGTAGACATTACAATAAAAAATTTGATTTGTAAATTCAATTGTATGACACAATCCCCTTATCTATCAACGTTAGATTATACCTTAAAGATTTTTATGAATTCATGGATCTTCGCTTATCATTGATCGCCTCTCCATCGATCTTACAATATATTTCGCTAAAAATTCAATCGTACTCATTGCTAAACTCAAAAATAAAAATAAAGCACTTATCATCGCACTCGAGCTAATGTTTGTACACTTCTTTCTCAAGTCTTTTTCAATAGTTTTTAACCAATCTGATGGACTTGTGACACTATTACCATAGCCACAGCAAACGAATGAATTCACAAGTCTCTGAACCCAATTATCTACCCCTCTGAAGATATCTCTTTAGCCTTTGCAATCAAATAAAATATTCTTGCTCTCACCTCTCTCTAAAGGCTGTACTACATCCCACTATTTTTATCTTCATTATGACTCTAGCTCTTTTAAATTCTATTTGAGTGGTGTCCCACCATCTCTTAAAACTTTCCATACAACCACGTCACTCACCAAATATTAGAAAACCACAACCTTAGATACTCGCAAGTCATAATTACTATACAAAATTTGCTTAACCAACAATCTTATTATATAGTTGCATCCCATCATAATCCATCACGAACTCTTATTACCATTATGCTCAGTTAGCCCTGGCTATCACTAAGAAGTCAACTTTTTCATCGACATGACACCTCAAACTCAGGTATACCCATCAAATTCAAAGGACTAACCCAATTTCATACGCACTTTCTTACTAAAATCTTCAATTGCCTTTACCCAAGTATACTCAATGGGACTTTCTTTATCCATAAGCTTGTCATTCCGGTATCAATCCACTCATTTATGGCTTAAGATAAAATCACTGATCCTCATACTACCATCCTTCTTCTTAACAAACAAGACAGGAACACCCCACGGGGAAGCACTAGGACGGATGAAACCTTTATCAAGAAGCTTATGGATTTGAGCTTTAAGCTCTCTCAATTCTGCCAGAGCCATGTGATAAGGAGGAATAGAGATGGGGCGAGTGTCAGTTTCCAATTCAATGCAGAAATCTATATCTCTATCCGGAGGCATACCAAGAAAATCGATATGAAACACTTCCTTAAATTCAGACACTACAGGAATAAACTCAATAGAGGGAGACTCAACATCAACATCCCAAATATGAGCCAATTACGCCAAACACCCTTGCCCCACCAGTTTCCTAGCCCGCACGAAAGATATGACCTTAGCTGGCTTAGGCTTGTACACCCCTTCCTACTCTAACCTTTTCCTACCCAGGATCTCTAGAGTTACCGACTTAGCATTACCATTAAGCACAACATAATAGGGGAACAACCAAGTCATGCCTAAGATTATATCAAAGTCAGTCATATCCGAAATAACCAAATCAATCCAAGTCTGAAAATCCATAAACACAACAGGACAAACACGATATACATGGGTGACTATGACTGACTCTTCAACTGGGTAGAAACATTGATGGGGGCATCAAGCACATCACAAACCGCATCAAATCCCAAGGTAAACTGAACTGACACGTATGCATAAGTAGAACCCAGATCAAACCAAACAGTAGCCATCCGGTCACAGACAAGAATAGTATATGTGATCACTACATTAGACACCTCAGACTTGGCCTTGCCCGGAAAGGCATAAAACTAAGCCCTGTCATCTTGACGGGCAACCTCCTTGCCTGGCTGCACCGCTCCTCTACTTGCATTACCATTTTCTCGGCCTCCACGGTCTCGCTGATTTCCTCCTCGCCCACCTTGTGGACGTCCTCTGTCATTACTACCACTGCCCGCGGTTACCACTCCTCTGGCCTTCTGTGGCACGGGGTCAGACATGCGCGGATGGGGATAATCTCTCCTCATATGCCCAGGTTCTCTACAATTTTGACACACTTAATAACTTAACCAAGTAAGCATCGTTGTTATTGGAGCAGTCGTATCCTGAACCTCTTTGATATACAAAATCCATGAAATCGTAGTATAGCTTCTAACCTCAATTGGCATAACTTAATTTCATCATTCGCTAAACAACCTATACATTTTATGACAACAATACTAAATGCATTTCCCAAAGTAATGGTGTTCATTATCTAGTCGTCCCTTACCAAAACTTCTTGAATATTGTCACCTATAAGCTAGAATCTGCAAATTTAACCTTAATCCCTGCACAAAACGACGATAGTATCTAGCGATCCCCACAAAACTCCTAATTTCAACCACAGAACTAGGTCGTACCCAATTCCTGACTGCTTCAATCTTTTGAGGATCTACCATTACCCCTTTCCTTGAAACTACATGCCCCAAAAAGGCAACCGAAGTCAACCAAAACTCACTCTTAGAAAATTCAGCATACAACTTTTGTCTCCCAAGGACACTCAAAACTATACGAAAATGGTCAGCATGTTCTTCCTCACTCTTAGAACAAGCTAAAATTCCATCAATAAACATCATAATAAATGAATCTAGAAATGGTTTGAACACACCATTCATCAAACTCATGAAAGCCACATGCGCCTTTTTGTCAACCCAAACGACATCACTAGAAACTCATAGTGTCCATAGCAGGTTCTGAATGCCGTTTTTGGTGTATCCTCAGGCCTAATCTTTAACTGATGATATCCGGACCTTAGATAAATCTTAGAGAAAATGGATGCACCCTGCAACTGGTCAAAAAGATCATTTATCCGAGGCAGTGGATACTTATTCTGAATAGTGACCCTATTCAATTGGCGATAGTCTATGCAGATTCTCACTTGCTAATGATGGTGTTACCACCTCTGTTGCTCTAGTTCTGACCATAGAGTGAAGGAGGAAAGATACCAATTTGTATCACCCAGATACCAATTGGATTCAAGTCATAGCACGAAAGGAGTAGAAAGAAATGAGTATTTCCTAAAGTCCTATAGCCTCTCGAAAAAAAGTACAGACGTCTCCGTACCGTTTCGCAAGACTCTACTAGACACATTTTGGTACAATGAGATCAACGAATCTAGGGCTCTGATACCAACTTTGTTAGAACCCAGACCGTCATGATTGGCACCCACACTAATCCTCCGGTAGGAGAACCATTACTACTAACCAACTAACCCCAAAACTAGACATTTAAAGATACAGAAGCAGGTTTAAATGCAGAATTTATATAGAGTTCCCATAAACTCCAAAAGTTTAAATCAAACTAACCAAACTAATGCGGAAGAACAACCCCTAGAATCTGAAAGTCATTGTACCAAAACATCTAAAGTTCAACAAGTCTAAGGAAAATGGGTACAACCCAAACTAAACATACGAGTAAATCTAACTAGAAAGTCTGAGTCCGAAAAGAGTGGACTAAAACATAGAGGACCCATGGCAGCCTGAAAGAACTAGCTCACCCTTGAATCCGATCTTACTCACTGATCACCTAAACGAGGTCTGTCTGTAGCCGCCTGAAGATGCCATGTACTCAACAAAGAAAGAGCAAGTGCAGTATCAGTACACAACCACCGTGTACTGGTAGGATCACGCGGCTATTCCAGTAAGTGAAACATATATATAAGTAGTCACAACATAGTAAACACGCATTTACCGAACATATACAATATCAGTTATCATTTCAGGAGCAATTTACAATTCCACATTCTCTATACAAGTATATATGACAAGTCAATGGTCTTCTCATGGAACCTATACCTAAATTATTAGTGTGTCGGATCGTGACACCCGATCCAAATTAGTGTGTCGGAACGTGACACTCGATCCAAGTTAGTGTGTCGGAACGTGACACCCGATCCAATATGTATGTCGATACGTGACATTTGATCTCAGTTAGTGTATCAAAACGCGACACCCGATCCATTCAACATGCCACAATCACAATCACAATGTGCATTCTCATAATCATACAATCAAGTGTTGATTCATGGCTTACAACCATTCATTCATACTCATTTACATTAGGTGTGATCAATAGTGCAACGTTCGCATACATACATGCATTACAATGAAGCATATACTAACATACATCACACAAACATGAAATCAAACCATCACCTACCTCGAAACCAAACTTGAATCCCCCTAAGGCACTTGAACTTCCCTTTCTGGATTCTTTCCGCTTGTTCTAGGTCTACAAACAATTAATATACGTAAAGACAATAAATTAAGATCTAATTATCCGGATTATAACAAACCCAATAATCCAAGACCAACCCTATGATCCCAATACCCAACTTAGGGCTTCTTCCACCATTAACTTCAGGTCAAAACATTCCCCCAATAATAATTACCCAAGAATCTAAGTTATACGGATCAAAAAATGAATTAGGGGAGTAAAATCCTTACCTTTAGCACCAAAATTCATGGAAAACTGTCAAGAAATCGCCTGGGGTCGTCTCCTAACTCTTAAGAACGAAGTTTGCAGAATAATAATATTTTTGGGGTTTATTTCCGACTTAAGTCGCGACTGTCCCGTTGTGGCGACCCCGCCCTAGCGGGATAATTTCCGCCCTGGCGGCTTGCACGAAAATAGAGAGTCAAAATTTGAGTTCTAAACTCCCATTTCACAACACACCTTCAACCTATGACATTCAAAAACTATTTGTTCACGCTAAGATCAGTTTCGAGAGTTCTACTCGCCCAAATTCGATTCCATAAAGTCGTATGAGTTCCTTTAGTTATCTACTCATGTGATCAAATTCATAATTATATCTCTCATTCAATACCAGATTTCCCTAGATCTCACTGACTCAGATTTCGTCCAAATCTGGACTAGGCTAGAAATTTCAAGTTACTACTCAAAAGTTTTCTATCCCCAATTCTTTCCCCATTGGTTTTTCCCTAACGACGGAATCAGGTCGTTGCAGGTGATTTGATATAAAGCCGATGGAAAATGATTCTGGCTAGTGATTTGATACAAAGCCGATGGGAAATGGTTCCGGCTAGTGATATTGTGCCAATGGAAAATGGTTCCGGCGAGAGATTGATTAATGTGACTTGATGCATTTGATGCTTATGTGTGACTTATTTGTTAATTGTGATTGATGTATTTGCTGCGTGTGACTGATCTACTTGACATTGAAATTGACTTACTTGATTCGTTTGATTGTTGATTTGTGACTATTGAATTGTGGATATTGGGCCTTGTGAGCCGTGTATTGTAGAACTGTTAGGTTGGACTGATATATGTGCAGGTTGTAATTTGAGGAAGTTCGGTTGGAGTGTAAGAGGTACTCGATTTCTAGCTAGATGTCTTGTTTATTAAGTTGCTTGTTGGGTACCATGTTGTTGGTACTCACCCCTTGCTTCTACACTTGTATAGGTTCCGATCCCGTATCTGTGTGATCTCTTTCTCCTTCTGATTTCGAGGTTTGTCGAGGATTTGAAGAAATAGTTGTTTGTCACTTTGGTGGGCCCTCTTTTTTCTTTTCTTTATACTTTGTTCTATTTGAGAAACAAAGACAGAGACTTGTACTTACTTCTAAATTCTGCACTTGATGTATTTAGTGGCTTGTACACGTGACAACTAGATTTCGAGGGGTTTAATAGAAGAATAAGTTTTTCCATTTTATCTTGTTCTTGCTTTATATTTCCGCATTTCTTTCGTTTTATTGGGTTGAGACTGACATCACGTCCGTTTTTGGATCGTGACAAATTTTTAACCAAATTATGAATTGCATAACTCTTACCATCGCTCTTAGGTTACACTAGAGATCTGTTCATCCAACGTGAAAGAACAAGCTGAAGAAGTTTGTGATTACCACAGTGGTTAGGTTTGCAATATTTTTAAAATTATGACTATGTTTTAGATGGGGCCAGAGCTAGCATACATTTAGGGTTCATCCGAACCCCCTTCAGTGGAAAATATTAGTATTTTATATGGTTAATTTTTATTTTTTATGTATAGATAGTAGGTGTCGAACCCCCTTCGGTTAGTTCGTGTGTTTACTTCTTCAGATCTTGAAACCCTTGTTAAAAATTCTAGCTCCGCCATTGGTTTTAGACAGTAACAATCGAAGTGATTGTCAAATATTATTTCAACAATTCCTTTAGGAGCCATTTACCAAACCAATAATTCTTTTTCAAATTTAAAGACACAATTTAACTGGATATAACTTTAAAATACTAATTCAAAATGTGTATCAAATATTTAATGTTAAGAGTTTTGTTACAAGAAAAACATAATTTCCTTCCTTTTGTTAGATATTAGAATAACTTCTACCGATCAAGTCCATTCATCATAATTATAGTTTATAAATTCAAATATTTCATGACTTGTGAAAGTTGTATGAAATATTTTTATATAGTATACTAGGCGATGAGAGTTTAAAAGATTATTACGTTAGCCTTGAATGTTTCTAAAAACATTATGTAACCTTTTGTGAACGGTAGAAATATGTGCAAGATGGATGAAACACCACCCTTGTTTACTGAATAAATTTGAACAGAAGTAGTCTACATTGTGTTAAATGGTTATCAAAGACAAAATTAATAGCTCTAATAATCACACTTAGATCCTAGCAAAAAGTAGGAAATGACAATGAATTTTAGCTACAATCCAGTTTTCGTTGCTAAATAGTGATAAATTCATTATGTAATTATGTTTTAATCGCAAAAATAAAAAATAAAGAATAGGTATATTGTAGAGCAACAAATTATTCATAAAAACTAAAACCTATTACGAAAATCAGCTACATGCATATGTAACATACACATGGACTAAAATTTAGATATAGAATAATATAGTTAAAAATATAAGAGAAGTCATGAAACGATCGAATGTTGTCTACAATTCAATGAAAAAAAATATACATATATGATGAATCAATGAAAGGAGTTGAATTGTTATATAGGTCGTATATACTCGTTAATCAAATGTGGCCAATGACATCCAACATTGTGAGCCAAAGTCAGGTCTATTAATTATGCACTATCATCTATAATTTTTAGAAAAAAGATAGTGAAATGTCTAGACGAAGGAATTGCATCAATGCAAAATGCTATATACACATTCCAAGTTCTTGAAAGAAGAAATACTAGCGTTGTTAAGGAGATATATTCACGCTTGATGATATGTATAGATTAAATTGTTTGTATTTAACATGCTTTAGTTAATTTAAAATATAACACATATACTCTATGTGATTATATGTATTCTAATTTTTCTTTGACATACAATGTGTACTGCATGTATTTATGCATATATTTGCATTGTATGTATACATGTTTGGTTTGATCATTTATAAAAATAAGAGCTTGATAGAGAAATATGAGATTTCTATGTATTTCTCTGTTATTTTTTTAAAAAAATTATCATGTTGAATATTTGCATAAAGATATTAAATGAATGAGGGTTGTGACAGGTCAATATGCATGTATCAAGTAATATAAAATGGAGAAACTATAATTTTTGTAATTTTTTAAAAGTTCTGCTATAAACAATAAGTGGTTGAATCTCGCTAAGCTAGGTATATTTTCCTTCTTAAATTTGATTTCTTTCATCTCTAAGAAGGCCCAAAATTATTGAATTGTGAAGTGCTGATGAAGAATCAATTTGTTAAGCTAATTAAAACTGATATTCAACCATAATTAAGTGGAGATGGTTGTTTCACGAGTTTAACTTTCATATATTGGTAATGCAAAAAAAATTATATTATCAAATCACTAAAACTTAATTATATGAGATTCGTCCATAGTAAAAACATATGAATAATTTGATTAGAAAGTCATTCAAAACTTATCAAAAATAAAATTAGTATCTAAAGAAATATTGCTTATTAAATTACACCGTAATGTGATTTTTATATCCAATGTATATATAAAAGTGTAATTCATATTCAAGTGACTAAATTATAGTCAAATAGAAAAAAAAAAAGATTAATATGGTAAAAGAGAAGAATGATAATGTCACGCTGCTAAGTGTAAATGAAGGAAAGAGTTAACCCAAAGTAAGGACGTGTTAAAAGAAATAAATTTTGGACCTAACTCAACATTAAAGTTAGTACAAGATCTAAGGATTATTCAAACCATTTAGAGAAATCGTCATTCTCTTTCACCACCAATGTGAGAGTTCTTCACAACCCATGTCACATGCGAGGATGAAAATTTAAAGCGTGGACAATTTAATATGGAGGCCCGACCAACATTGAGAAGTTAGAATTGAGATGATTCTTGTTCTCATACCATATTGGAATGTGTGATCATCTCATATAAAAGTTTAAGCTATTAGATAAAGCACACCTATATTTACATAATTATATCCTCAATATGTCCTCTCACGTGCGAGTTTGATATATTTATTTCATGGATCAAACACATAGAATTCTTTTTGATAATGAATGGTGGTGATATTCTATCTCAACACCTTTACCTATCCCGCTACCATGTTAAAGAAATGAATATTAAATCTTACTTAGCACAATAAACTAACTTAAAAGGTGAAAATCATCCAAGTCATATAAAGAGACTATCGATCTCCTTTACCATCGATACGAGACTTCTTTGCATGACTATACAAGTGAGGCAAGGCAAGAAGCGTCAATATGAGTATATATTACAAATAAGTTAACTTAAAATAGGGCACAACGAGAAAGGCAATGTTGGACAACATGTCGACAAATGACGAGTGGTTACAACAATTTCTTCTAAATCCAATATTTTTAACGTGAAATACACATATAAAGTTCACAATTTTTAAAATATAATAAATTCGATATTAAAAGTCAAATCATCACAAGGAAAAGAGTTATTCACCTAACTCTGATTATATAAAATTAGATTTTGAGTCTAATTTATACACTCCGAAAATTAATTCAAAAAAATAATGATTGTTCAAATCTTATAAAGAGACCACTCATCTCATTGACCATTGATACGTCATTTTTCAAGATACTCATTGTCCTCCTTAATGATAATAGGCTACTTTAAGAAATGAGAACCTCACTCATCCATCTGCTTGGTCAAAAAAGGGACAAAACTAGATAAGACATAACTTTAGACTATACAATTATTTATCAACTTTTCATCTCTTTCCAGCTGGTTTTTAGCCATCATGTTCTTTCATCTATGCCACTTTTATTTTTCAATGTCCCCATGATCACCACTTTCCTTATGTTTTAATTTTAAGAATTACCAACTCATATATACTAATTGACACTACATAGTATACTATAGTAGAGTATTATACTAATTTAAAAGAGCTTTTAAGTATATATTTCATCGCGCTCGATAAAAGCAATTATTATAATAAATAGTCAAATATACAAAACATATATACGAATGATATACAAAAAAAATATTTATTGTTTTAATAAAGCTATACAATGTGAAAATCTCAATCCCTTTAGGTAAGATACTAAACAAGTAATATTTGAATTATTTTTCAAATTATATATGCTTATATATGAAATTATAATACAAATTTAACATAGTATATGAATAGAATCAGAGTTACGTTATAAGTTACACATTCACATGAAGATAATAACTTTAAAATTAACAACAACTAATAATACGATATTTATTGATGCCAAGATGATAAATTTCTACCCAACTTCTAGAGCTGAAAAAGACTACATAACAATGTAGTCACCATATTCTAGTGGCTGAAAATGACTACGTAACAATCTAGTCACACTATTATTCAATAGTAGCAACAACCACAAAGAATAAAATATTTGTCATTCTCACTTTTATTTTTAATATATATATATATTAGTATCAATTAAAAACATCAATATAATCCGATACAGCGATACTCGTATTCAGACCCAACATAATCTGAATTAGTATTGATAATTTTACATTGAGAGATAAAAAAAACTCATTATTAAAAATGATTTCATACTCGAGATTTGTATTGAAGACTTCTGATCAAAAGACGAAGGACGAAAGACAATCTCGATATTCTAGAAAGTAATTTGTTTCCCGACATTTTCTTTTATTTACTACTTGGAGTTTTGACAAGGTAAAGCAAATGCTATTCCTTTCCCTTTGAAGAAGGGATACCTTTTTTTTTGTTGTTGAACATTCCGCTCTAGTTATTATTCTAAAATGAAATACGATTAAAATCTATCTCAATTTAAATAGCAAATGTTAATAAATCAACTTATCATAACAAAAAGTAAATAAAGAATTGAAGAAAGTATAAAATAACAAATATATTCAGTGTAATTCACAAATGTGATTTGAAAAAAATGATGTGTGTACAAATCTTATGTGTCATTGTTTTGAATCGATACTCGACTCAAATATATGTCATTTGTCTATTTTTATTTGTTCAATATTTATTTTGACACACTCAGAGCAATAAAAATGTTAATGTTATTTTAACATATTAAGAAAAGATAAAAAAAAATCTTCTTATTTTACCCAATTACTTATTTATTAAATTATTTTTAAGATAAAATAGTATATATCAATTAATATAAATATTAATATTCATATAATTATTATTTTATTTAAAATATGCCAAATTCAAAATGAATAACAAAAAATGAAAGAAAGAAAATACCTACATAATGCTTGTCGTTCTCTCAATTTTATTTATGACAATCAAGTTTGATCTTAAATGCACTTTGATTATTTCATTCAATAATTGTTTCTCCTAACCGTACAAATACCAATTAGTATGTCCACCAAAATTGGAACATAAGAAAAAAGTAAATTGGAACATAACAATAAGGTGTATACATTCTCCCTTTCATATTAATTGTTTATGTTATTCTCATTAATTTACATTAAGTAAATTAAGGTCGCATATTTATCGATTCAGTTCACTTTTAAAGTATATTGGTTTGAATTATCGATTATCAATTTGTAAACATGTTAAATCATTTTAGTACCATTAAGATATTGGTTTATAAGTTATTAATCGTTATCGGTTTGGTTATCGATTTAACTATTAAAATTTGACAAAAAAAATTGATTGAAAATCACTTAGAAATATACTGGCAAATCAAATAAACTATGCACATGAGTTGATAGATTGTATTTTGTTCAAAAGCAACATTGATACGTTGTAGAATAATCAAAAGTTTGAGACTGCCAGAAATAAAAATATAAAACTAAATCCTAAGTCAATGACCTTATATATCGAATGGTATAAATATAATTTATTAATTTACTAATCAGGTTATCGATTAGCCCATTAAGAAAAAAAACTTCAATATTTAAGAATCGATAACCCGATAATTAAAAAAATCAAAATCGTTATCAGAATGGTTGAACCAATTATCTATAAACCAATGATTTTTTTCATTATATTTCGATTTAGTTTTGAACAATCCTTAAGTAAAAATAAATTTTAAAATCTCCATAACTAATACATATATAAGTTCTAATAAATTTTATGTATTATTTTACGTAGAATAAAATGAAATAACTAATATTATATAAATAATACATGAATAACTAATTTTACATAAAATAATGCATAAATTAACATATAACTAATCTCTATATTACTAATACATGTATAATTCTAATCAACTCAAACATCCGCTTTACTTAATATGGACTAGAGATAGTACTATCTACTCTCTCTGTTCAACAATATTTATTTATTATTGACTTTGCACATTTTTTAAAAATAAATAAAGATGTAATTTTACTATATCACTTTTAAATATAATAAATATAATGTTTTGAAAAATGTAATAGAAAAATAACTATAATTAATGATATGGATAAATTAGGAATTAAGTGTAAAACTATCTATTAATTTCGTAAAGTGGACAAGTATTATTAAACATCCTAAAATAATATAGTGGACAATTAATATTAGACAGTTAAGTAATTTCTTATAGTTTGATATAAACGAAGTATATACATCCTAATTATAAATGTGTCATAATATATGAAGTTATAAAACTTTTAAAATTCATGATCATATTTTTATCATTTATTTTTAGTTTGAAAAGATATACTGCAAATTCAATGAAGAATAGAAATAAAATATGATTCAAAACTTTTATTTATTCTCTAAATCACCTCTATTAGCACTAATACAATATTCCCAATTTTAATTATTCCGGTATACTCACAAGCATAGGTCGCCAAATCCTTTTAAGCAACCGTTGCCGGAATGTCGCCGACAATGGGCGCATCGACCGGACTCCGATTCCTCTAACCGCTGATCCAATACCACCGCCGGCACAATCAATTTCCGGCGAAAATTTCCCTCTCGAATTATCCGGCGATGGAGGAGACGAAACGAACAAATCCTTAAGCTTGTGGCTTCCTACCAGTTCCTTTACTTGATCCGGCGAATCTCCATCGCCGGAAATCCGATCCGGTGAAGCATCGTCTCCGGACGACACCGAACTACCACTTCCACCTCCGCCGCCGCTGCTGCGGCTGAGGAGCATACGAAGAGTCTTCCGGCGACGGAGGTGAATAACTGGGCTAGTTGTTGGGCTTCGAGTCGGACTCCCCGCTACTGCACATCGTGTTGCTAATAATTTGAATTTTTGCAGAGTCGCCATTGAAATTGAATTGGAAGAAAAAAAATTGATATAAATTTAAAAGTATATAAGGCAATTCAATGGAATATTTATTTTTAAATCTCTGGATACTCAAAATTTCATATCTATTATATCGAGTTTTCGCAAAAATACTTGAGTTTTAGCAAAAATGATTTTGCAAAATCGTATCGATGGATTGAAAGAGTGAAAATAGAAAGAATGGAGGTTAAGAAAAGTAGGAAATATGGAGATAGAAAGTGAGATCTAAACTTTATTGGGTAGGGGGCGGCCATGGATTCTTTGTGTTTCGTCTAAAAATGATGTAGTAGTATGTAGCTAAAAACAGTGTAATAAATGAGTGACCATTAAGGTTGAATAGGCCATTCTTTAGACAATAGAGGGGCCAGAGTGGCATTAAATATTATTGAGCAACTGCTCTATAGGAAACATAAATATGTATATTTCGTTATACATATACAAAAGAAAATAGTTGTATAATATGTTTTTGTTTTGGTATACATATACAAAAAATCAATTGTATAATCTGTGTTTGTATAAAGAGAGAAAGAGAGAAAGACAAAAGAAAACTGGGCAGGGGAAGATCGTAGTTGTATAATCATAAGTGTATAGGACGAAAATATATGCATTTGTATTTGTATATACAATTTTCTCTCGCTTTATACAAACACAAACACAATGTATATATATATTTGTGTTTGTATAAAGTGAGAGAGGCGAGTGAGAGTGGCGAGCGAGATCTGGGAGAGGGGAGAGAGGGGAATGAAAATATATGTATATATACAATTTTCTCTCGTTTTATACAAACACAAACGCATTTTATACATTTGTGTTTGTATAAAAGCGAGAGAGGCGAGGGAGACTGCCAACGAGAACGAGAGTGGCGAGCGAGATTCACCAGGAGAGAGGCGAAATAGCAACAGTTTGCTATGGGGTACAATTAAATCAAACTATGGTTATAACATTTAATTTGAATTAATAGTTTGCTATTATATACAATTTTCCCAATATTATTTTACAACATGTATAATAAAAGGGGAATTTTAATTACGATTTGTAGCTACATGTTAGAGGGATAAGGGAGGTGAGCGAGATTGGGAGAGGGAGGAGAGAGGTGAGCGGGAGAGGACAGAGAGTGGAGAGATGCGAATTGTATATGTATATATGTCAAGTGATTGTATATATGTAACTGGTATACATATGTATTTGTATATCTGGTGAGCGAGATTGACAGAGAGAGGAGAGAAGCGAACGAGATTGGGAGAGGGAAGAGAGAGGCCAATTGTATTTGTATATCTTTCATATAATTGTATATTCATTACTTGTGAAATACTCTTTTTGTTTTAATTTATGTGATTGATTTAGAGTACGATTCTCGATATTAAGTCTTTAGGGCATTTTTTTCAAAATACTAAAAATTGAACAATGGAAATAAGATTAAGCTTCTAACGAAATACTCTTGTTTAAGAGTCTATTAGCAGGCATCTGTTCGTATTTTTAGTATTTGATTATCTTTTGCTGCTTAAGTCTTTTGTATCTTGGTATTTTGTAAAGGTACCTTTTCTCCATTAAACAAAAAAGACAACAAACATTTAAATAATTACGCATATGTCCTATGGTTGGCGTAAAAACTGAATTTCTTTTAAATTTGAAATATTTTTCAAAAATAATTTTTTCTTAATTTTTTTTCTGATGGAAATGGCCTGAGTGGGGGTGGTGGGGGAGGGGAGTAGGGGGTGGCGTAAAAATGAAACAAAAACTAAACTGAAATATTTTCCAATTTTTTTTAAAAAGGAAAATTGATGGGATGGCCTGGGTGGGGGGTGGCGGTGGGTAGGCGATGGCGTAAAAAATGAAATTTTTTTAAATTTAAAATATTTCCCAAAAAAAAAAATTGATGGGGTGGCGGGGGAGGGGGGTGCCGGCGGGGGAAGTGGCGTAAAAATTTAAAAAAATAATATTAAATTTGCAATATTTTTCAAAAATAATTTTTTTTTTTTGGGGGGGGGGGTAGGGAGTTTTTTTTTGGGCCGGGGGGGGGTAGGGAGTAGGGGTTGGGTGAGCTAAAAAAAATCTTTAAGATTTAAACATTTTTCAAGAATAATTTTTAATTTTTTTTTTTTTGGTTTTTTTTTTTTTTTTG
>JAJONR010001660.1:0-95805 GCA_029582245.1 Solanum etuberosum
AATATATAAAGTTACTTAATCTGAATGTAGTGACGTATACTTCTCTGCAAAGCTGATGAGTCACTTATCTGATAGAATAATAATATTTCATTATCTACAGCAAACACTCTATTATAGATTGGTGTAAAAGAGAAAAGAAATAGACTCTTACAAAGATGAAAAGATCAGTGATTCACTTATTCGTAGATTGTTTTATTTCTTTTGAGATATGTTTTAAGAACTACATATCACATTCTGAATTTAATTCATTTCAAATTAGTACCTTGAACAACTATAGAACTAGTCGGATTTGATGTAGTTCAAATCTGCGACATGTTCAAATATAGGATTGTCCACCATATGTGCTGAGGGGGAGAAAATAAATTGGATTTAAGAATGGGATGTGTGTGTTAATTGGATATCCAAAAAAATGAAAGAAGGTTTATTTTATGGTCCTAAAGAAAATAAGGCACTTGCTAACCAAACTGTCAGATTTCTAGAAAATGATAAATTAGTAAATCATGTTCTTAGAAGTAAACTAGTTTTACAGGAACTGAACAAAGAAATAATAAATGAGTAAGTTGTAAATTCAGATGCTCACGAAGATCAAATTGATATGTCAGAATTGGTGTTTGATATCATAAGTAGTGGGAGAAGCGTTAATAGCCATAAGAAAAATACTATCTCAAATAGTGGGAGTGATGTTTTGCAAATTAAAGAATACGACATGAAAAAGTTGTTAATATTTCAATATCCAAAGGTTTTCAAGAAATTATGAAAACTGAAGAACATGTAAGTGTGATTATTGTAGTAGTACTTAGTCGTAGTATAATGAAGATTGATTTATTTTATCTGCTTGAGAGAACTTTTATGATGGAACTACTTAAAAGAAGTACACTCTTGGAGGGTTTCATGATAAGGTCCTGCAAGATCTAGTAAAAAATTAATTTATTACAACGAAGCACTACTAGCCGAAATTGCATGAGAAAACTTGGTAAAAATTCTTTCGACATGAATTAAAGAAATGCCTGTGAAAGTTGTAAATGCATTACATAAGTGTTTAATGGGAACTTTTAAAATATAAATAGAGGAGTGTAATTAAGAATTTCTAGTGGACTGATTTGTAATTTATTAAGGTAAGAATAATTCAAATTAATTATTTAGAATTATTTTCATAATAGGAAGACTCAGTAATTAATTATGTTGTCCCTATAGTGCCCATATTTAACTAGAATTCAGAATCTTATTATTAAAAAAAAGGATGTCACGACACGATTTCTCAGGTCATGATTATACCTACTACACCCCACCAGTAGGTAAGTCTAACTCTTAGCCTGGAGCCATAAGCAACGGACTACCAAGCAGAAGCCAACAACAAGAAGTAAGAGCTTAGAAGAAAGCAGAGAAAGGATAATCAACAAAACAATACAAGAATAATCCCAAAACCTAACATCAGTTAGTAGTTCAGCATCTAATCCAAAATAGAAGTACATGGATTTCACAAATACAGGAAAAATACATGTTGTCTCTGAATACAATATAGCCAAAACAGATGAAAACTGATTGCTCCAGACTCCAAGAGCTCACCCTAATCTCTGAAACCCCAATTTGATCCGCACAACTCCAAATCAATGGCGATAACACAACTGTAATCTGTAGGGGAAAAGGTATAATATGAGTACAAAAATCGGTACTCAATAGGCAATGGCTGACTGAGCTCAAAAGATAACACAAACATAAACTACAAGTAATAAGGAAAGCATAGCAGAAGTAACTAAACATGAGATACTAAAGTAGACAAGAAATGAAGAACAGAAATAGGAAACAATGGGGTAAAATTCGAGTCAAGAACGCACCTGGAACGCAAGATAACTTCTATTCGCAATCAACTAAGATATCAAATCAACTACCCAGGATCAAGAGGACCGACAACCACAATTCTAAAGTCAAAACCTATCAGCTAAAAATAAACAGATAGCACATAATAGAATATAGTCAAACAATAACCTAATTGAACCCCCATAAGCCTAGAAGGTACAATCATCAAACATAATTCAATCGGTCCCCAAACAAGTATACATGTGATAGATAATGCATATGAATGCAGGATGACCAGCAAAACCATCAGTGACCATTCGAAACTATAACCATAGGACTCCAGTCAACTCCCAACCCAGCTAGAAAGAGTGACAAATCCATCTGGCCCGCCCAGCTAGTCTGTCCACTCCCAAGGGCGTAAGCCGCCCTACTAGCAAAAGTGACCTGGGGCGTGTCGACGCCGAAGAGGATCTCAGATATCAAGGTCGCCCATCTAGCAAGTCCACTCCAGTGGCGTAAGCCACCCAGCTAGCAAGAGTGACCCGAGAGCATAAGTAAAACCAAAAGCACGCAAGAAAAGGTGTCGACGTGCCGGATGGTCAAGTGAAAACTGAGTACATCCCAGATGCCTCTAATACCTCAAGTAGGAAAGAAGCACGTCCCTAACTCCTCGTGATCTCAAAAATCAGTAAGTCAAGTGATCCAGATGGTATGACTCTCATTAAAACCAGTTTAGAATAAAAATCAAGTAAAATAGTATCTCACCATGAATGATAAATATACCAATGCATGGGTTGTGATCGTACAACAGAATACGTGAGAATGAGCAAACTATGGAATGCATGCGATCACTAGCATTCAAGCAAGGCTCTCAAAATCAAATAATTATACCAGAGAGTACTAACTTGTGATCCAATTGGTCCTCGCACAGGGTCTCAGGCCCAACAATAAATCATAAGCTCAATAAGGATACAATATGTCCATCGCTAATCAACAAGAAAAGAGATCAAGAAGTGATTTCAAATCAATAAAGGGGGAGCAAACTAAAGGGATGACGTCCTACCCCAATCATAACGCTCCAGTCCCAGAGTGAGCACAACTAGGACCAACCCACGGCTCTAACGAGCCACCAAGGTCACAAGCATTAATGCAAGTAGAATGACCCAAAACAAACCCTAAAGGGAGAAAACTATAACTACAAGGCGATAAAACACAATCTAAAGCATCTAATGTCCAACCTAGTCTTAGGCAACCACGAATCAATCCTAACAAGCATAAGCAAGATCATCTACACCCCAAGCTAAGCCATAGTCTAAACTAAGGATTCAAACACCCATAATAAGCCCAAGGCTCTTATGAAATCAAGAAATGATGGAATAATAAGAGGAAAGCTAAATACTCAATAAGTAGAATAAAAAATTAAATGAAATCTATACTAGGCATTATCTAAGAAGCTCAATCAAGAAAGTAGACCAAATCCTACCTCAAAGCCAAACACGAGCGCTCATAACCCACCACACATGAGCTATCCGCATCCAAAATGCCTCTGAACACCACCAAACAATCAAATTATCGATCACAACGTCATTACAGATGTTTTGACACTAAAATCGCAACAATTAGAAATTGACCCAAAATTGAGTCAAAATAGAAATGTAGGACCCCCATCAGAAATCCCAAAATAGATTCCGTCAAAAGGTCATAAACTATGCCTCAAACTTGTGTTCCAAAATTGAACACAATCCAAGGATTGATATCAGCCACAACAACAACATGTAAAATTAACAAGAAAACCAAGCTAAGACAACAACTTTGAGCTCAAATTCACATCAAAGGAAGGTTCCTCAACAACTTCTAATCACAAACCAGAGCTTGGATATGGGAGAAATTGACTTTTGAAAATATGGGCTGAAAGTTGAAATTTCTAGATATACATACCCGAAAGTGGTCGTGAAAAGTCTATTTCTGGTCGCTAAAAGTCTGATTTGTGGTCGCTAAAAGCCTGCACCAGATATCAGCACTTCAGTTCATTTGCTCAAACTCTAAATTCTCCGACAGCACGCCGATATTCATTCAGATTGTAATCAAATTTTAGTTTTGGATTAACTTCAAATGATCATATCTTTTAGCACAGAAAGAACAAGGTGGCCCATGAGCTATCAAATTAAAGTTCTTTGAGTCCTCTTTCCAACGCCGTCAAGTTTGCTAAATTTTGAGCTCGGAGTAAAATGTTATGTCCGTTTAAGTGAAGCCTCTCTATTTAAGGCAATTCATCAATTTTAGAAAAGGGTATTTTGGTCTTTTATTTTTTCCCACTAGGATTAGCACATTTTCCTGACCCAAATTAAAGGTCTAATCA
This sequence comes from Solanum etuberosum, assembly GCA_029582245.1. Taxonomy (NCBI): domain Eukaryota; kingdom Viridiplantae; phylum Streptophyta; class Magnoliopsida; order Solanales; family Solanaceae; genus Solanum; species Solanum etuberosum. Next base: position 4,157 of record JAJONR010001660.1, read on the forward strand.
GATTCTAAATCCCCTATTGACGTTCCTAAACACTTAGGGATTTAGAGCAAGGTTTCTAGAGGAGAAAAAGGCTACGTCCAAGCATTTTTCAAGAACTGGGGAAACGCGCCACCAGTGAAGCAGGGTCGCCTAGTAATTTTTCTTTTGTGCTTCTTTCTGAACGTGTTCCTTTGAATAGTGACTACATTCTCTTCTATGTATTATCTCCTAAAGGCTCCATTAATCCTTGAGAAATCCTACATGTCATAATTTACATTCCAAACTTAAGTATGTTTAAGAGGTAAGTTCACGAGGTCTTTGTGAGCCATTTTGAAAATTATTTTGTAATCAACAATAAATGTGAACTAAGTCGTGTGGAAGTAAATATGAGAATGAGAAGAGTTGTATTCATGATTGAAAAAGAGTATAAAGGAACTAAGTATTCCCAAATGTAACACTTTTACTTTGAAAAGAGAAAACCTTTGATTTCTTAATGAGTTTATGAGTTCAAAGATGTTTCAAAGGTATTACTTCTTTTAAGAGGATCTTTTGAGTAACTACCTCAAATTGAGAAAGAGTTATGTTTTATACATTTGAGAATGAGTTATATATTATTGGGAGTAGTATTGAGCACCGATATGGGTATGAGATCAGACAACTCACATTCCTCATAAACCATGTATCCAACATGGGTAAATGGTCATACTTTTTAGATGATTCCTTATTGCTTTTAAGCATAACTTAGTGGATCCACATAGTTGAGGTATTCTATACCTCGGCAAGGTATAGGAAAATTTTGGCAGCGTGGGCGAAGCGCGTTATTATCACATAGCTCATAGTAATGGTTGTCGGTTAGAGAGCCCAAATAAGAGTAAAGAATAACTTACGGTATTTTTATACATCTTGAGTTAATATATACTATTTATAAAGCTTTAAATATTGCATCTCTTATTACTAATTTTATATTGGAGTTGTGTTGAGGTGAGTATGTCTTCCAGCCTTATCAGTTCAGTTATCTATGCTTTCAGTTTCCCCTTGCATGCTCGTACATTCAATGTACTGGTGTCATTCTACCTGCATCTTATTAATGATGTAGATACAGGTGTTCAGGGTCATCAACAGGCGCTTCGTTGATACAATTTGCACTCTAGCTAGCTTTGATGAGCCTCCTTGCTTTTTAGAGGACTTCACACTTATATTTCATGTTTTTTTGAGTTGTCGAAGGTCCTGTCCCAACATCTATCTTAGTATTTAGAGGTTTCATAGATAGTTAGAAGTTGAGGAGTCTTTCATTATTTTCCCTGTTGATATTTTAAGACCTTGAGATGATTACTTATGTTTATTTAAGTATTTCCATATATTCATAGAGTTAAGTGTTATTGAGACATTCTAAGTTTAATTATGCACTTGGAGTCCCATTTTGCTTGAGTAAGTCTTCCACTAAGTAGTTATCAAGGGCAAGGGTTTGCTTGAGGACCAGCGATGGTTATCGAGTGTCGACCACATCCAGGGTATAGGCTCGAGGCCTGACAAACTTGGTATTAGAGAACAAAGTTCAAGAGTCCTAGAGTGTCTATGAAGCATTGTCTGTAGGGTCCTTTATAGTAGTGTGAAGTGCGCCACATCTTTAATTAGGAGGCTACAACATTTAGGAAATATATCACTTTCTTCTTACTCTTGTTCCTGCGATAGAGTTAAACTTTATAAAAGTTTCCTCTAACTCGTACTTGCGCGTATCTTTTCAGATCATGCCTCCACGAAGAGCTGTCCGAGGACGTCCTGCTAGGAGGAATGCTAATCCTCAAATTCAAGAGGATCCTAATGCACCAGAAGTGCAACCCCCTCAGAGAGAGTTCACCAATGCAGAGTTCCGGAATGCTATCCGGATGTTGACTCAAGTTTTGGCAAATCAAGTTGTTCAACAAAGAGTGATTTGTCAGGATGTGGCTGATACATCCAAAATTCATGAATTTCTTAGAATGAATCCCCATAGTTCACAGGGTCGAATATCACTAAGGATTAGGAGAACTTTGTTGAAGAACTTCAAAAAGTGTTTGAGGTTATGTGTGTTGCCGATGAAGAGTGTGTGGAGTTAGCTTCATAACAGCTCAAAGGTGTTGCCAGGGTATGGTGCGATCAATAGAATAAGAGCAGGGTAGAGGGGGAACCACTTTTGAGTTGGACAGTGTTTGAAGGTGCTTTCTTGGTGGGCTTCTTTACCTGCGAGCTAAAGGAAGCAAAGGTAAGAGAATTTCTGAATCTAAAATAGGATTCCATGAGTGTGCAAGAGTACAACCTCAAGTTTACTCAATTATCCCGCTATGCTCTGGAGATGGTGGCTGATATGAGGAGCATGATGAGTTTGTTTGTGCCTGGGTTATCATGATTGTCAAGTAAGGAAGGTAAGGTGGCTATGCTAATAGGGGCATATCCAGGCTTATGATCCTTGTGCAGCAGATTGAGGAAGATAAGTTGAAAGACAGGGAAGAGTTTCGTAGCAAGAGGGCTAGGATAGCTAATCATGAGGTCGGCCAGCAGAAAATCAGAAATGTAAATCGGTCAGCCTTTCAACAAAGGGCAATTGGGCCTGCTGAGTCATCAGCTAGTGCGCCTACACCAAAGAACAGAGGTAATTTCAGGAACCATAACTCCCAGAATTTCAGAGCTCGACCTACTCAGTCTAAAGGTAGTGTGGCACAAGGGGCTACTTAGACCCGCACATGTGCTAAGTGTCGGAGAAACCACCCAGGAGCTTATCGTGATGGCTCCAATGGCTGCTTCAAGTGTGGTAAGATGGGTTACTTTATGAGAGAATTCCCCAAGAATAGGTAGGGTAATGGGGAAAACAGAGCCCAATCTTTTTCAGCAGCTCCGGTAGACAGAGCTCCTCCTAGAAGAGCTACTTCAGGGACATATAAAGGAGCAAACCATCTTTATGCTATAACCAGTCGCCAAGAGCAGGAGAACTCACCAGATGTTGTTACTGGTATGCTTAAAGTCTTTACTTTTGATGTTTATGCAGTACTTGATCTAGGTGTGTGTTTGTCTTTGGTGACTCCTTATGTAGTTATGAGATTCAATGTCCTTCCCAAACGACTTCTTGAGCCCTTCAGTGTTTCCACACATGTTGGTGAGTTTATTCTTGCAGAAAGAGTTTATCATGATTGTATCATCTATGTCAATCACAAGAACACCATGATTGAATTAGTCGAGCTAGACATGATGGACTTTGATGTTATTCAAGGTATGGACTGGCATAACTTGAATAGTCAAATTTTAGTTTCCAAATGAGCCAGTTGTAAAGTGGAGGACTTGTTCAGCAGTTTCTAAGGGTTATTTCATTTCATACCTTAAGGCCAGAAAGTTAGTCTCTAAGGGGTGCATCTATCCCTCAGTCCGAGTTAATGACTCTAGTGTTGCCGCCTATTCAGTCAGTTCCAGTTGTGAGTGAGTTTGCAGAGGTATTTCCAGATAATCTTCCTAGAGTCCTTCCTCAGAGAGAAATAGACTTCGGCACAGACATTCTTCCTGATACTCAACCAAACTCTATTCTGCCATATAGAATGTCTCCAGCTTAGTTAAAAGAGTTAAAAGAGCAGCTGAGAGATCTTCTTGATAATGGTTTCATCTGAAAAAGTGTCTCACCTTGGGGTGCTCCAGTTTTATTTTTTAGGAAGAAAGATGGTTCTCTTATGATGTGTATCAATTACCGCCAATTGAACAATGTCACCATAAAGAATAAGTACCCCTTCCAAGAATTGATGAACTTTTTGACCAACTTCAGGGCGTCACTTGCTTCTCTAAGATAGAGCTCGTATCTGGCTATCATCAGTGGAACTTGAGAGAAAGTGACATCCCTAAGACAACATTCAGGACCCGGTATAGTCATTATGAGTTCCTTGTTATGTCTTTTGGCTTGACCAATGCTCCTGCAACATTTATGGATCTTATGAAAAGAGTGTTTAAGTCGTATCTTGACATGTGTATTATTCTATTTATTGATGACATACTGATTTATTTGAAATAGTGCAGAATTTGCCCAGACCAACTTCTCCAACCGATATAAGGAGTTTCTTGGGATTGGCTGGTTACTATAGAAGGTTCATCGAGGGGTTTTCATATATTTCATCCCCGCTGACTAAGTTGACTCAGAAAATATCTAAGTTTCAATGGTCTGAAGCTTGTGAGAAAAGCTTTCAGGAACTGAAAACTCGATTAACTACTGCCCTAGTGTTGACCCTACCAGAGGATACAAAAGACTTTGTTGTTTATTGTGATGCGTCCAGAGTTGGACTTGGTTGCATATTAATGCAAAAAGGTAAGGTTATAGCCTATGCCTCCAGACAGCTCAATATTCATGAAAAGAACTACCCAACTCATGATCTCGAGTTGGCAGCAGTAGTGTTTGCTCTCAAAATATGGCGTCACTATCTCTATGGTGTTCATGTGGAAGTGCTCACCGACCACAAGAGTCTCTAGTATGTTTTCAGTAAGAAGAAGCTTAATATAGGAGGTGGTTGGAGTTGCTCAAGGATTACGACATGAGTATCCTCTATCACCCAAGTAAGGCTAATATTGTTGCATATGCTTTGAGCAGGTTATCAATAGGAAGTACTGCTCATGTTGAGGAAGGCAAGAAAGAATTGGCTAAGGAGGTGAATAGACTTGCTAATTTGAGAGTTCATTTGTTAGATTCCAGTGAAGGCGAAGTTGTGGTGATGAATGGGGCTGACTCATCACTAGTGTCGGAAGTGAAGGAGAAACAAGACAAAGACCCTCTTTCATTTGAATTGAAGGATAATGTTCATAAGCAAAAAGTAATGGTTTTCGAACAAGGGGGAGATAGTGTGTTGAGATATCAAGGTAGATTGTGTATACCGAAGGTGGATGAGCTATAAGAAAGGATCATGGCAGAAGCTCATAGTTCTAGATATTCAATCCATCCCAGTTCCACAAAGATGTACCATGACTTGAGAGAAGTCTATTTGTGGGGTAGTGTGAAGAGGTGTATTGATGATTTTGTTACCAAGTGCCCAAACTGCCAACAAGTCAAGGTAGAGCACCAAAGACTCGGCGGTGTGGCTCAGAACATAGCTCTTCCGGAATGGAAGGGGGAGATGATTAATATCGATTTCATTATTGGATTGTTGCGATCTCGTATGCAACATGATTCGATTTGGGTGATTGTAGATCATATGACTAAATCAGCCCATTTCTTGCCGGTAAAGACTACAAATTCAGCAGAAGATTATAAGAGATTATACATTCAAGAGATAGTCCGACTTCATGGAGTTCCTATGTCTATCATTTCATATAGGGGTGCTCAATTCACTGCTAATTTTTGGATGTCTTTCCAGAAAGGTTTGGGTTTGAAGGTAAATCTGAGTACTGTTTTTCATCCTCAGACGGATGGCCAAGTAGAGCGCACAATTCAGACCCTAGAGGATATTTTAAGGGCATGTGTCATAGATTTCGAAGGTAATTAGGATGGCCACTTGCCTCTCATAGAGTTTTATTCCAATAACAGTTATAACTCTAGTATTCAAATGGCTCCTTATGAAGATCTTTATGGGAAAATATGTAGATCGCCTATTGGTTGGGTTGAGCTTGGTGAAGCTGAATTGATAGGGCCAGACTTGGTCTATCAAGCCATGTATATAGTGAAGACTATTCAGAAAAGGCTGAATACAATGCAAAGTCATCAGAAATCCTATACAGATGTTAGGAGAAGAGACTTGGAATTTGAGGTTGATGATTAGGTCTATTTGATAGTTTCACCTATGAAGGGTGTTATGAGATTTGGTAAGAAGGAAAAACTTAGTCCTTACAGGATATCCAAGAGAGTTGGCAACGTAGCTTATGAGTTGGGAGGTCGAGTAAGATATGAAGAAGAGATACCCTCATCTCTTTCCTTCCGAACAAGTTCCAGACTAACGTACTATTTTTTGTAAAGTATTCTTTAAGTTGACATGTTGAGTTTATGTTAATTGCATGTTGTGTGCTTGGATTGGGTTGTGAGATACTTTCCATCCCTGTTTTGCTTAGTGTGACCTCATTCAAGGACGAATGTTCCCAAGGGAGAGATATTGTAACACCTCGAACTTTGGAAGAGCTAAATAGAGGTTCGTACAAGTCACCAATCAGTTTTAGTTTTGGGTCAACTTCAAACGACCATATCTTTTAAAACATAAAGAACTAGGTGGCCCATGAGCTATCTAATTGAAGGTCTTCGAGTCCTCTTTCCAACTCCACCAAGTTTGCTAAATTTCAAGTTCAGTGTAAAAAGTTATGCTCGTTTAAATGAAGCCTCTCTATTTAAGGCACTTCATCCATTTTAGAAAGAGTATTTTGGTCTTTTTGTCATGACCCAGGGGTACACCATAAATGAAACATGGTGTATAGGAATCCAAGAGGTCTCATATAAGCCACTTAACATTCATAACATAAGAAATAGAATAAAAGAAGTAAAGACAATATTTCAAGCCCAAAAGTTTTAAAACACTTGTCTCATTAGCTATCTAGTACAATACAATGAAATTGGGTCTAGCCCATACATCATGTCCAAAACTAAAAGTAAGACAGAAAATAGAAACAATAAGAATCCGTCTTCGAAGCATGTGGACTCACCAAAGCACAGAAATCTCGCAATCAACCACTAGCCACGAAACTGATGACCCTGACTATCGGACACTACATTTGGGAAAATGTAGGCAAAAGTATGCGTTAGTACAAAATAATGTATCAAGTGTGATAGCCATGCATAAAATATTTAAATCATGCTAAAATAGGACATTTCATGACATGCAATTGACCAAGCTAAAACATGATATAAGAAGGGTTAGAAAACATAAGTCACAAAACATGGCCAATGCAAGCTAACATCTTTAGAACCTTTGAACACATATGAGATACTTCTTAAAGTAATCTTAGTTCATTATTATTGTGGGAAGTAGCCTTAACCGACATAGAGACCATGTGAGCTATAACATGATCCCCCGGTGTCTCCCACACCGAAAAGGGGTGTCCTACTTGCCAATGTAAAGGCCATGAACTTCTAGCATAGGTGGATCCACTAGCTAATCACTATCTAGACAATCATCCTATGGGGGCACATAGGTAAGGGATAAGGATATTGCTTCTAGCTAGATACCCGACCTCTACTAACGAGAGAGCTTCCATCTCGATATCCTCTCGGTGCTAAGTATAAATCCCACGGAATAGGCAATTCTTACTTGTTCTTATTATCCATGGAAGGACACGTCATCTTGCCAATCCAAGCTAAATCACTTTTCATGGAAAGGTATTATTCAATAACCAATCGAAGCTAGGTTTCATTAGGATAGCTCTTAATCTTTAATTCAATTAGGTGAGAAGACCTTTCAACCTTAGAATCCTTACTATGTGAGAAAACCTTTCACAATCATGATTTCATGTGTATATGAGAAAATCCTTTCAACAACACAACATCAGCATCATCATTGATAGTTTACTTTCAAAGCATCCTTAAAACATTTGCATAGATTTCATAAGAACATGCATACTTCCATAATTTACCTTTCATGGTTCAAAACCCACTTTCAATCATCAACATCTAGAAAATATGGGTTAGATATAGATTTCATCATAAATTCATGTAATTCTATCAATGCATGCTTGACTTCATAAAACTCCTCTTTCATAATCAAAACCCACATCATATGATCATAATTTGGAAAACATGGGGATTTCATGGGTTCATAGGGTAATCATTATAAAATCATAGTATTTCAACAATTCATGCATACGAGATCATAATTCAATCATTTAAATCAATAGTCAAGAGAACCCATGACAATAGAAGAAAACCCTAACTCAATTAGGGATTTCTAACTTTAGAAATAGGAGAATTTGGGAACTCCATGAATGGAAGGAATTCATGGATGAAAACTATCATACCTAAAAGTCAATTGCTTATCTTCAATGGTGGAATGAAGACTTGACTTGAAACCCTAGGTTGAATCCTTCTTCTTCAAGCTTTCTAGAGAGAGAAATATTTTGCAGAGGAGACTTGTTCTTCTTTAGAAATTTGAGAGAATGAAGTGAATGAACTAATTTGAGGGTTTAAATCACTTATATAGGTCTATAGATGAGGGGTGAATTAGGCTAGACTAATTAGGAAAAGACACAACTTCCCCTGAAAATAACTGCCGACTTATGACCCACAGACCTGATCGACGGCCCATCCTGTTGGTCCGTCGTCTGGATCAGAGAATGGGAATTGGGGTTCTAGACAACGGGACCTCAACCACAGACCGTGGTCCCACCAACGGTCCATTGGTCTGGCAGTGGTTCTAGGTCCCATGACCCCTTTTTTGGTGCCCAATCCACGGACCACACATACGGTCTGCGGTCCCATCCACAGGCCGTGGGTAGCCTCCGTCGGATGGCACATGCTGCTTCTGAAAAATGTTGTCTTGCCCCTTCTCGAATCCGGGGTGTTACAATATCTCCCTTTCGGATCATTCGTCCTCGAATGAGATTTAAGACATTATAAAAAGGGTGGAAACTAAGTCTAACAACCCATCATGCATACAACTTCATCAAAATGCACATAACCAAGGAGGAATATCTACTACAAGCTAGGACATATTTACAACACAATAAGGAAGAAAGGAGCTAAACCTAGCAGCCCAACATGAATGCAATCATATAATGCACATACCCGAGGAGGAAACATTATCTCAAAGCTAAAACATACTCAAATGCATATATCAGAGGAGGAAACATCAACTCCAAGCTAAAGCATGTTCAAAACATCATATCATGTAGTCTATATGCAATTCACACTCAAATGCACATAAACATGTAGAAATCAATCAAGTTGACTCATTTTTCTCAAAACTTAAACCTTTCATGCATCATGCATAGTAATGAAATCATGGAAACATTCAAGACACATGACACCCAACGAAGAGGAAACCATGAGGAACTCATTACCTCAAGCTAGAATAGGGGTAGAAGAAAAGAGATGAGCATATCGAGACATCATATCGGCCTCGAACTCCCAAGTAGCACCCTCAAATAACTGATTCCTCCGCAACACTTTCACGGAACCAACTTCTTTATTTCTCAACTTCTTGACTTGCCGGTCTAAAATCTCAACCAGAACTTCTTCATAAGAAAGATTCTCCTCAATTCCCAAACCTTCTAAGGGAACTATGGATGTCGGATCACCAACACATTTCTTCAACATAGAGACATGGAAATCGGATGAACCGATGCAAACTCATTAGGCAAATCTAGTTCATAAGCAACCCTTCCAACACGTCTCACAATCTGATATGGGCCTACATATCGGGGACTAAGCTTCCCCTTCTTACCAAACCTCATTACACCTTTCATTGGTGAAATTTTCAAGTAAACCCAATCATGAACATCAAACTACAGATATATTCTTCTTACATCGACATATGAATTTTGCCAACTTTGAGTCATTTGTAACCTCTCTCTAATAAGTTGAATCTTCTCTATGGCTTCATGTACCAACTCGCGACCTATTAGCGCAACTTCACCCACCTCAAACCAATGTATAGAAGATCTACACCTCCTACCATACAATGCCTCAAATGGAGCCATACCAATACTCGAGTGATATCTATTGTTATAAGCAAACTTAATCAATGGAAAATGTTCATCCCAATTACTCTTAAAATCAATCACACAAGCCCTCAACATGTCTTAAAATTTTTGATAGTATGCTCCGCTTGCCCATCGGTTTGGGGATGAAAGGCAATACTAATCTTAACACGAGTACCAAGTCCCTTTTGGAAAGAAATCCAAAATTGAGAAGTGATTTGGGTACCACGATCGGAAATAATGGACAAAGGCACTCCATGCAGCTTTACCATTTCACTTAAGTACAACTTAGCAAAATCCACCGCCATATAGGAAACCTTGACGGGAATAAAATGAGCCGATTTTGTTATCCGATCTACTATAACCTAAATCAAGTCATGTTGTCGCCAGGTGCAAGGTAAACCAACGATAAAGTACATATTCACATCTTCCCACTTCCAAGTAGGAATACTAATGTCTTGGGTTAAACCTCCTAGTTTCTGATGCTTAACTTTCACTTGTTGACAATTAGGACACGTAGTCACAAATTCATCAATATCCTTCTTCATCTCATTCCACCAATAGATCTCCCGTAAATCACGGTACAATTTGGTGGCTCCTGGGTGAATGGAATACCGAGAACTATGGGCTTCTGACAAGATCTTCTCCCTCAAGTCATCTACATTAGGAACACACACACGACCTTGATATCTAAGTACACCATCTCCCCCTTGGGAGAAAGCCTCAACGGATTTCTTAAGCACCACTTCTTTTAAGTCAACCAAAATTGGATCAAGACCTTGTTTGGCTTTCACATCTCCCACTAAAGACAATTTTGAACCATTGCGGACCATAACACCACCCTTGGTAGAATCTACTAACTTAACAGCCAATCGGTCCAATCTATGAATATCTGGAACCAACTCTTTCTTATCTTCTTCAATATGAGAAACACTACCCATAGACAACCGACTAAGAGCATCCGCCACCACATTTTCTTTACCGGGGTGATAGAGAACACTCATATCATAATCCTTCAATAACTCAAGCCACCTTCTTTTGTGAAGATTTAGATCCTTCTGATTAAACACATATTGCAAACTCTTGTGGTCGGTAAACACATCTACATACACACCATACAAATAATGTCTCCAAATCTTTAAGGCAAAAACAACCACCGCTAGCTCAAGGTCATGGGTAGGATAATTCGTTTCATGAATCTTAAGTTGCCTTGAGGCATAGGCAATAACTTTCCCATTTTGCATAAGAACACACCCTAGCCCAATTCTAGAGGGATCACAATAAACCACAAAACCCTTTGCTCCTTTCGGTCAAGTCAACACTGAAGCGGAAGTAAGTCTATCCTTCAACTCTTGGAAACTCTTCTCACACGCTTCGAACCATATGAACTTAGCCTTCTTTTGAGTCAAAGCCGTCAAAGGAGAGGCAATTGAAGAGAAACCATCGACAAACCTTCTGTAGTAACTGGCCAAATCCAAGAAACTTCTAATATCCGAAGGGGATAGAGGTCTAGGCCAACTCTTGACTGCATCTGTCTTCTTTGGATCTACCTCAATACCCTTACTTGAAATAATATGGCCAAGGAAAGCTACGGACCTTAGCAAAAACTCACATTTGCTAAACTTGGCAAAGAGTTGTTGGTCCTTAAAAATTTGCAACACGATCCTCAAATGATCAATATGCTCATTCTCACTTCTCGAATAGATCAATATATCGTCAATGAACACAATTATGAACATGTCAAGGTATTGTCTAAACACTCTATTCATCAAATCCATAAATGTCGCCGGAGCATTAGTCAATCCAAACGACATTACCAAGAGCTAATAATGACCATACCGAGTTTGAAAATCCTTCTTCAAAATGTCATCTTCCTTCACCCTCAATTGGTGATAGCCCGACCGAAGGTCAATCTTAGAGAAATAACTTGCTCCTTAAAGTTGGTCAAATAAATCATCTATCCTTGGAAGAGGATACTTATTCTTAACGGTCACCTTGTTCAACTAACGATAGTCAATACACATACGAAGAGAGCCATCTTTCTTTCTCACAACATTGGAGCACACCATGGAGAGATACTCGGTCGGATGAAACACCTATCCAACAAATCCTTCAATTGTTCTTTCAACTTCTTTAATTCTTCCAGAGCCTACAGTAAGGAGGAATAGAAATAGGCTACGTATCTGGGAGAAGGTCAATACCGAAGTCTATTTCCCTTTCAGGAGAAATACCGGGTAAGTCATCTGGGAACACTTCTGGAAACTAGTTAACAACGGGAACCAACTCAAGAGTAGGGGTTCCGGAATCCGCATCCCTCACCCTAACTTGATGGTAAATGCAAACCTTAGAAATCATCTAGCTTTAAGAAAAGAAACAAACTGACCCTTAGGCATAGAATTTCCCCCCTTCTACTCTAGGACATGCTTATTTGGGAACTGAAACTTGACTACACGAGTTCTACAAACAATAGAAGCATAACATGAGTACAGTCAATCCATACCAAGGATAACATCAAAATCTAGCATATCAAGCTCTACCAAGTCAACATTAGTAACTCTATAGGACAAGAAGACGGGACACTTTCTATAGACCCTCTTAGCCACAATAGAATCACCAACAGGAGTAGAGACAAAAAAAGGATCTAACAACACATCCAGAAGAACATCAAACCTCATAGCCATACATAGCGTCACAAAAGACAAGGTAAACACCGGCATAAAGTAAATCATAAACATCAAGTCGGAAATCTTTCAACATACCGGTAACCATATCGGGAGAACCCTCTTGTTAACCACGAGTCTGAAGTGCATAAAATCAGTTTTGCTTGGGAGTATTAGAACCCGAACCACTAGGAGGAGCTCGCATGCCCTCTCTTCCTTTAGCCATGAGCATTGGGAAATCCCTCATCTTATGACTAATTTTACCTCAACTGAAGCAACCAATCCGTGTCGGCTAGGCACTTACCCTCGTGCTTCTTTCCACACCTAGTACAAGTAGACATAGGCAATGAAGATCCACTACAATTTCCTCCTTGATGCTTAGGGTTAGACACCCTATTTTAGTTGAACTTAAGAGAAGCATTAGAGGAACCTTGACCGGAAAACCTTTGTCGAAATCTAGAACGACCATGTACATCGGACCTTGCATGCGAGAAATTACCATCACCAGTCTTAGCCCTCGTTGCTTCCCTAGACTATTCTTCGATCTGTTGAGCATGAACCATGAGATGAGAGATGTCCATATCATTAATGAGCATGGTAGTACGACACTCTTTAACCACCATTCAGACACACCCAAAACGAACTTACTCATCCTTTCCCTAGGATCGGCAACCATTGTTGGAGCATATTTAGACAATTGTGTGAACTTCAAATTATATTCCCTCACACTCATACTTACTTGACGAAGGTTGATGAACTGACGCACCTTTGCTTCCCTCATCTCAAGGGGAAAGAACCTATAAAAAAAAAAGGAGCCTTCAACTTCTCCCAATCAAGAGGACCCGCATCTTTCTGTCTCCCTTCTTTCCATTGGCTGAATCAAGTTTGAGCAACACCTTTAAGTTGATAAGTTGCCAAATCTGTCTTTTCCACAAGCATCTCTCACATGATCATCAACCCCTTGTAGACCTCATCAATGAACTCTTGAGGATCTTCCTCAACCTTAGAACCATGAAACTCTGAAGGATTCATCCTAGTGAAGTCCCTCACTCTAGATGTCGTCGTACCCACACTTGGGTTCATGGTAACCGCAACCTCCTATTGGCTTGGGCCGTCACGACTTGAGCCAACACTTGAAAATCAGCCCTAAACTCCGCATTATTCACTTGCTAAGCCAAAGGACCGACCGGAACTTGAGGAGCTTGGGGAGGAGCTTCTTGTTCCCCATTCTCTCACATTCCTTCTAGCATAAGCACTTCGAGTATCCATGTCCTTTAGAGCATCAGATAAGGATTAGGAGAGAGACCTTATAGAGTTAAACTCTATCGCACGAATTTAGAGTAATGAAAGAGGTGGAGTTTCCTAAACATCTTGTAGCCTCTCATTCATAAATGTGGCACTCTTCACAGTCATGAACAAGACTCTACGCGATGTGGCTTATGAGACATCATAGGACCATTCTAAACCTTGTGCTCTGATTACCAAGTTTGTCATGATCCAGGGGTACACCCTAGATGTAACAAGGCGTATAGGACCCCGAGAGGCCCCATACAAGCCACTTAGCATTCATAACATAATAAATAGAACAAAGGAAGTAAAGACAAAATTTCAAGTCCAAAAGTTTTATAAAAGTAAAGCGGAAGTCTAAAACACTTGTCTCATTAGCCATTTAGTACAATAGAATGAAATTGGACCTAGCCCATACATCATGTCCAAAACTAAAAGTAAGACAGAAATTGGAAACAATGAGAATCCGTCCTCGAAGCATGAGGACTCACCAAAGCTTACAAATCTCACAATCAACCACTAGCCACGAAACTGATGACCTGTCACGACCCAGGGGTACCCCCTAGATGTTACATGGCATACAAGACCCCGAGAGACCGCATACAAGCCACTTAGCTTTCATAACATAAGATAATATAAGTGAGCGGAAATTTAAAACATTTTTAACAATATCAAAGTCTTTTATAAACGAAGCGAAAGTCTAACACACTTTGTCTCAAACCATCTAAAAGATGAATATCTTTGGGACACATCCCATACAATAGTTCTAAACATAAAATGAAAGAACATAAGAAAATGGTGGCTATATCCTCGAATGCTATGAGGACTCACCAATCTTCAAATCTTGCTCTACTATGACCTTAGCCATGGGGATGAGAGTCGATATCGCCGGATCCTATATTTGGATAATAAATATGGACAAAATTATGCGTTAGTACAAACATGTACTAAATATCATAGCTTGCATAAACATCAACATAAACATAATGGTTAGACAATATAAGTCATAATCATAATCAATGCACATAAATCATCATAACATAAAAGGAATTCTTCATAAGTAACCTCAAAGCATACTTAACTAAGACATGGGTAATCCTCCACTAGTCTTACTCATCATAGTTTGTCACCATGGGCCATCCTACAAGTTCATCATCTATCATTCTCATCTTTAGCCTATCTTTTATAGACATGAGGAAATCACCTCCTTGCCTTCTTATAAAGGCTCATGGGTAGTCGCCTTTTGCCTTACTTAAAGGCTAATGGGTAGTCGCCTCTTGCCTTACTTAAAGGCTAATGGGTAGTCGCCTCTTGTCTTGCTTATATGGTCATGGGTATTCGCCTCCATGTCCATCTTATGGGATCATAGGTATTCGCCTCCATGCCCAATCATCATATGACACGGGTATTCGCCTCCACATCATTTCATTATAAGATGCAGGTATTCGCCTCCACATCTTTCAATATAAGATACGGGTATTCGCCTACACATCTTTCATCATAAGATACAGGTATTCGCCTCCACATCTTTTTATAAGGGATCATGGGTACTTTTATCTATGTCCAATCATTAGGGAATAAGGGTAGTCGCCTCTTACTCTTCTCTAAAGAATATGGAAAATCACTTCATATCCTACTCATCTAGAGGTCGTGGGTATTCACCTCTTGCCTCATCAATTTTAGTCTTTAGTCTAGATTCATTTTAGGTGAGCAATCCTTTCAACCTAGAATCATTCAATTTGAGAAAGCCTTTCACATTCTTAACATAAGCAATTCATGTGGGAACTATCTCTTCCACAACAATTACATCAATACTCAACAATTCATAACATAAGCTTTACTCTCAAAACACTATACCTCATAGTCATTCTATATGCTTCAATCTCAGAGCAATTCAACATCATAATCATCTCATAAGCTTGAATCCCAAAAAATACTAATCATAAATTATCCTATAAGCTTTACTCTCAAAGCCCTAATAATCATAAGACTTCATGTCTATATACTTAACTCTCAAGCAATCTATGTCTATATGCTTCACTCTCAAGCAATTTATAATGTACCATAACAATCCTATATGAATACATCTAAATCCTCAATTTCCCCTTTCATAGATTAAAAACCATCTATATAAAATTCATTGTAGAATCATGGGTTAGGCATGGGTACATGTAATTTCATACAAAAATCATTGAATCTACTTAATTCAAGCATAAAAAATCATAATCCACTCAATTGGATTAACATTCATCAATACCCACAACATTGGAAGAAACCCTAACTCAAATTGGGGAATTTCATCCTTTAAATTGGGGAATCATGGGGACTCCATGGAAGAAAGGATTCCATGGATAAAAAGCCATCATACCTTGATCACAAAGCCCACAAATTCTTGAGGATTGGAGACTTGACCTTGATCCTAGCTTGAACTCTTTCTTCTTCTTCAAGTTCTAGAGAGACAAATATTTGAGAGAAGAACTTTGGGATTTCTTTTGGGTTTTGGTAATAATGACTTGAATGGGTGAGTTTTGGGGTTAAAATGACTTATATAGGGGTCCTAGGCTTGGGCAAAACGACATAGCTTTGAGTTAAAACAATTGGGAAAATACCCAATAACCCCTGACTTAAAAACTACCGAATTAGCTCACTGAAAGCTCACCACGGGTCGTCTTGACCACCACGGCCCGTCAAACGGGTTGTGAAGAAATTCAGCCTGACAGTGCTTCACTATTTCGGGCATAAATTTTTACTCCGAGATGAGAATTGGGCAAACTCGGTGGCGTTGAAAAGAAGACTCAAAGACCTTTAATTTGATAGGTCATGGGCCACTAATTCATATTCAGCTAAAAGATATGATCGTTTTAAGTTGACCCTAAATGCTAAGTCTAATGAAAAGCCCTTCACTTAACAGTGCACTGCCCATCTCCACGAGGGGCTCCACGAGCCCTGGTCGCTACCATGAGCCATGGTCCCCTTTGTGGTCTTGGACCAGTAGCTTGGAAGCCATCCCTTGCACCCCTAAAAACAAAGTCACCACCACGAGCCTTCCCACGGCTAGTGATAGCCTTCACGAGCCGTGAAGTGGCTCGTGTGGAGGGGGCTGTTTTGGGCAGATTTTACCTAGCCACTGCCTAGCCCACCACGAGCCACGCCACGAGCCGTAGTCCTCACCACTGGCTGTGGTGGTGGTCGTGGTAGGTGGGGCAGTGTCCAAGAAAAAATAGGCTGCCCTAGCCTTCTTCCTTGGCTCTCGCCCTCTTCCTTAACCCTAGTCCTCTCACTTAGGCCTAGTTTAGTCTACTAGATTTTCGAGGTGTTACATGACCCTGACTGTCGGACCCTACATTTGGAGAAATGTAGGCAAGAGTATGTGTTAGTACAAAATAATTTACCAAGTATGATATCCATGCATAAAACATCTAAATCATTCTATAATAGGACATTTCAGGACATGCAACTGACCAAGCTAAAACATGATATAAGAATGGTTAGAAAATATAAGTCACAAAACATGGCCAATGCACGCTAACATCTTTAAAACCTTTGAACACATATAAGATACTTCTTAAAGTAACATTAGTTCATTATTATTGTGGTAAGTAGCCTTAACCGACATAGAGACCATGTGAGCTATAACATGATCTCCTAGTGTCTCCCACACCAAAAAGGGGTGTCCTACTTGCCAAGGTAAGGACCATGAACTTCTAGCTTAGGTGGATTCACTAGCTAATGTCTATCTCGACAATCATCCTATGGGGGCACATAGGTAAGGGATAAGGATATTGCTTCTAGAAACTCGGCCTCTACTATCCGGAGAGCTTCCATCTCGATATCCTCTCAGTGCTAAGCATAAATCCCACGGAAGAGTTAATTCTTACTTGTTCTTATTATCCATGGAAGGGCACGTCATCTTGTCAATCCAAGCTAAAGCATTATCCATGGAAAGATATCATTCAATAACCAATCCAAGCTACGTTTCATTAGGATATCTCTTAATTTTTATTCAATTAGGTGAGAAGATCTTTCAACCTTAGAATCCTTACTATGTGAGAAAACCTTTCACAATCATGCTTTCATGTATATATGGGAAAATCCTTTCAACAATACAACATCAACATCATCACTGATACTTTACTCTCAAAGCATCCTTAAAACATTTGCATAGATTTTATAAGAACATGCATACTTCCATAATTTACCTTTCAAGGTTCAAAACCCACTTTCAATCATCAACATCTAGAAAACATGGGTTAGATATGTATTTCATCATAAATTCATGTAATTCTATCAATTCATGCTTGACTTCATAAAACTCCTCATTCATAATCAAAACCCATATCTTATGATCGTAATTTGGAAAACATGGGGATTTCATGGGTTCATAGGGGAATCATCATAAAATCATATTATTTCATCAATTCATGCATAAGATATCATAATTCAATCATTTAAATCATTGGTCAAGAGAACCCATGAAAATTGAAAAAAAAAAACTCTAATTCAATTGGGGATTTATAACTTTGGAAATAGGAGAATTTGGGAACTCCATGAATGGAAGGAATCCATGGATGAAAACTGTCATACCTCAGAGCCAATTGCTTATATTCAATGGAGGAATTGAGACTTGACTTGAAACCTAGGTTGAATCCTTCTTCTTCAAGCTTTCTAGAGAGAGGAATATTTTGGAGAGGAGACTTGTTCTTCTTTTAGAAATTTGAGAGAATGAAGTGAATGAACAAATTTGAGAGTTGAAATCACTTATATAGGTCTATAGATGAAGGTTAAACCGACATAGTATGCTAGACTAATTAGGAGAAGACCCAATTACCCCTGAAAATAACTGCCGACTTATGACCCACGGACCCTGATCGACGAACCGTAGTCTGACCGATGGCCCATCCTATTGGTCCATCGTCTGGATCAGAGAGTGGGAATTTGGGGTCTGGACCTCAGGCCCTCACCCACGGATCGTGGTCCCACAAACGGTTTGTTGGTCCGGCCATGGTTCTAGGTCCCCTGACCCCTTTTTGGGTGGCCAACCCATGGACCACACCTACAGTCCGTGGTCCCATCCACGGGCCATGGGTGGCCTCCGTCGGATGGCACCTGCATCTTCTGAAAAATATTGTCTTGCCCCTTATCGAATCCGGGGTGTTACACTTTTCCTTCTTCCCACTAGGCTTAGCACATTTTCCTGACCCAAATTAAGGGTCTAATCAGATTCTAAATCACCTATTGACATTCCTAAACACTTAGGGATTTAGAGCAATATTTCAAGAGGATAAAAGGGCTATGTTCAAGAGTTCTTCAAGACTTGTGGTTTTCTCCAAGAACATCATTCTTTCCAGGTATGTAAGGCTTCTCACATTGTTGAACTTGTTCGTCTTCATGCCATACATCTAATTCATCTTTGAATTTGTCCATGAAATCATTATGTTAAGAGATTCTTGAGTAGTTCTTAATTTTAGTTTCATTCTTTAACAATGGAGGTTTAGAGTTTCTTGGGTTGAGGATCTTGAGTATCAGTTGTTATTCATGAAATGGATTCTATCAAGAAGAGTTTAGAAGAAATCACTCAATTCTAGACGAGTTAGGACCCTAAATTGAGTAGACAAAATCATCGCATTTTCTGGTGCGGCACGTTACCATAGCTCCAAGGCCTGACTTCAGTAGTTCAGGCCCTGGGGTGACGCGCTAGTAGTGCGCCAAGGCCTGACTTCTGAAGTTCAAGCCCTGGGCAATGCGCCCCCAGTCCAGCAAGGTCTCCTTGTACATTTTTCTTCCGTGCTTCTTTCTGAACGTGTTCCTTCGAATCTTGACTACATTCTCCTCTTTGTATTAGCTTCTAAATGCTCCATTAATCCTTGAGAGATCCTACATGTCCTACTAACATGTCTTAATTTACATTCCAAACTAAAGTAAGTTTAAAAGGCAAGTTCAAAAGGTCTTTGTGAGTCATTTTGAGAGTTCTTTTGTAATCAACAATGGTTTTGAACTAAGTCTTGCAGAAGTAAATATAAGAATGAGAAGGGTTGTATTCATGATTGAAAAGTAGTATAAGGTAACTAAGTATTCCCAAATGTAACACTTTTACTTTTAAAAGAGAGAAACTTCAATATCTTAATGAGTTTATGAGTTCAGAGATGTTTCATTGTATTACTTCTTTTAAGAGGATCTTTTGAGTAATTACCTCAAATTGAGAAAGAGTTATGTTTCATACATTTGAGCATGAGTTATATATTATTGGGAATATGATTGAGCACTGATATGGGTATGAGTTCACACAACTCACATTCCTCATAAACCATGTAGCCAACATGGCTAAAGGGTTGTACTTTTTAGACGATTCCTTATTGCTTTTAAGCATAGCTTAGTTGATCCATTTAGTTGAGGTGTTCTATACCCCGGCAAGGTATAGGACAGTTTTGGCAGCATTGACGAGACGGTGTGTCATCACATAGCTCATAGTGATGGTTATAGGTTAGAGAATCTCCCAAACAAGAGTAAAGAATAACTTACTGTATTTTTAGACATCTTGATTTGATATCTACTCTTTTTAAATCTTTAAATATTGCATCTCTTATTACTGCTTTTATATTGGAGTTGAGTTGAGGTGAGTATGTCTTCTAGCCTTATCAGTTCGGTTATATATGCTTTCAGTTTCCCCTTGCATGCTCGTACATTCAATGTACTGATGTCATTCAACCTGCATCTTATTTATGATGCAGATACAGGTGTTCAGGGTCATCAACAGGCGCTTCGTTGATACCATTTGCACTCCAGCTAGCTTTGGTGAGCTTCCTTGCTTTCCAGAGGGCTTCACACTTATATTTCATGTTTTGTTGAGTTGTCGAGGTTCCTGTCCCGACATCTATCTTAGTGTTTAGAGGCTTTATAGATAGTTAGAAGTTGAGGAGTCTTTCATTATTTTCCTTGTTGATGTTTTAAGACCTTGAGACGGTTACTTATGTTTATTTATGTATTTCCAGATATTCATTGAGTTAAGTGTTATTAAGAAATTTTGAGTTTCATTATGCACTTGGAGTCCCATTTTGCTTGAGTAGGTCTTCCGCTAAATAGTCAGTCAGGCCAAGGGTTCGCTTGAGGACCAGCATTGGTTGTTGAGTGTCGGCCACGTCCAGGGTGTAGGCTCGGGGTGTGACACGGATTCCCATTCATGCAATAGAAATATGCTACCGCATCAAATTTAGCAATCCAGACTCAACGAAACCATTGAAACTTCCATCTAAAGTCGTTTCAATGAAAGTGGGTCCCACACCCAAGTTCTGTTTTATGATAAAACCCACAAGGAGGCTCAAAATCAGACTGGAAGCCTACGGAACCGCATGAAAGGTTGTTCTAGACCAAACTCAAAATTCCAAGGCTAACTGCATTGATGGAATTCTCATCCGAGAATGTTTACCAAGAATGTTGACCAAAGTCGAGCCTTGGCTCAAGCTTCAAAGTGAAAATTCCTAATGGCACAAACTCACACCAGAAGTCTTGGTGCCCGAACGAACCATGTTCCTAGCCTAAAATGGCCCTTCCGGAGTTGATGAAACTTTTAGAATTGCATAATGACGCCGTATTCCCAAACTTTTGACTGAAGTCAACCGTTCAAGTTTCAAAGGCTCCAAATTATGGCAACTTACACAAAATCCAAACCAGTGACTTGGCGATTGAACTATCAGTCCCAGCAAGTCGTATAAGACTTGGGGTCGCTATAGGAAAGATCTAAATGCTAAAAAGATGGAAAACAAAGGAAATGACCTATAGGGTCAATGTAACATCCACTACTAAAAGGACTTTCATCAATGAAAGTAGAAGGATAGGCGCAACCTAAAGGCATAAAAAGACGAGGATGTTGAGTCTGCATGCTCCGCCAGGCCCTCCAACCCCCTCTCAAATCGAAAAACACCATCATAGAACTCAAGCTAAGAGGAAAGTCCTTAAATTTACTTCGAAACTCAAAAAACTCCTCCAAATTCATTTTGGTCTCAAACTCTTACCCAACTGAAATGAATTTCCTTGAAAGCACCAGATTCTTCTGAATAGACCAGCACCACACCAACACAACAAGATTGAGCAAATACATGACCATGGCAGATTCAACCCAACTGCCAAATCAAAAAACTAACCTTATGCTCCACATCTAACATCTTCTAACCACGAAGAGCGATATGTCGGTCCCTAGCCATCCTGAACATATCCAACACCAATTGAAACCTTACTACAAGCCCACACAACATCAACCTTAGAGGAACAACATCTTTCTCCCGAACATCGAGGAATGAAAACTTCCCAGACAAGGAACTCAGCCGATGGAAAAACCCCAAAATCCATTTCTAACCGTCAAAACCAACAAACCCATCTGAAACACAACCTTCTAAATCTAACCACACTAATACAAAAGACGACCATCCTATTAATGAAAAGGTATCACTAAGACCCTCTCCATCGACCTATTCCAACCAAAGGAAATTCTGAAACACCGACACTAGGAGCCCACAAACTGCTCTGCAACCACAAATTTTAGACAAACACCCCATCTTAAGGGAAACCAAGCCGCTAGGCTGCGTATCAACATAGTCAACTGGTCGGTAGTGGAACAAAGGTACCAACCCTATCACAAACCACGCAAGCTACTAAGCATGACAAAAGCAAACCATGCATCCTAAACTAGAGTTAACTCATTAATCCCATGAATTACTTTGACCTCGTTGTTGAGTGGTAGATTTTTACTCATTTGAGGTCTATTTAGCTCAATAATCAGTGTCCTCAATACCTAATTTTGTCCTATTCTGATGATATATTAATGATTTTCAGCTATGAAGGCAAATGGACAAGGCAAGAAGTGATGTTTGAAAGATTGACCAAAAATGCAAAAAGATGTACAAACTATACATTGTTGATAGCCAAACGAGAAGGGTGGATCGCCTAATGAGCACGACCTCACCCAAAATGATAGTGAAGAGCACCGAATGAGAAAGTTGGCCTTGTTGAACATCACCAAAAATGGCAGTGTAAAAAGAAAGATTGAATGTTTGAAAGATGAACAAAGGTGGTACTCGGTAATTCACCCAATGTTAAAGGGTAACTCAAACGAATTCACCAACTGAGGTTCAAACACTTGAAGCCTAGAGCATGTAAAGGCGAGCTGATAAGCAAGAGGTGATTGTTGAACGAGCTCAGCAAGCCTGACTAATGTCATCGAATAGGTCGCGTATTGAGTTTTGGGCCTAACTTTAGGAAATTATAAATAGCCAAAAAGAGAGAGAAATTAGATAGGGAGTCAAGTAGAGTTTTGAATAGCAAATACTTTGAGTTTTTAGAGAGAGAACACTTTACTTTTGTGAAGAATACTTTCTAGCTTTTGGGTTTTTTCAACTTTTTTTCTTGAAATTGGCAAATTGAAGTTGAATCCGAAATGGGCTTACTTGTGATTGCTTAATTTCATATTACCCATGGTTGCATTCATAGAAGGTATAATCTCTTTACTTTTTGTGATGGGTGGCTACAACCCCAAGATCTAGGGGTGCAATTACGGGGTTGGGTGTTGATTTAATGTAGTGGATATTATGCTATGCTCTATTTTGCTTCTACCTATACATAAATTTGGTCTAATTAGCATGGGGTTAATTTATGGGTTAAGATTGCAAACTTAATTCCTACTTCCAATCTCTGGCCGATGCTCGAAAGAGATTGATTGGAGTGGGTAATTATTCCAATACTAGAAATTTAGGTTTGATGTATGTAAGTTGCTTGAAAATAGAGGTTATGGGTCGGATATATTTGCCATATTTCTGCATCAAAAGAGAGAATAAATTAAGGTATTGGGTTGTTTAGATTGACAATTAGATGAGACCAAAATGAGATTCTATGGATAGATGCTTTGAAATCAAAATATGATTAGCGTCAATGAAGATGACTTAGCCTATTCATGAATGTTCATCACTATAGAGCAGCACAATTACCCCTACGTGACATCAATTTCCAATCCTCGCACCCCTAGATTGCTTGTTTATTCTTGATCTCCTGAAGAGATTTTAGTTTAATTGTGATAATTGATAACCAAAGCTTTTTATTAAATTGGTGTATTTATCCACCCAATTGTTCTTACTATTGCAAATGAGCAATTTTAAAATCCAAATTTCTTAATAGAAATTCTCTACGATATAACATTCACTGTGGGATTCGATCTCAACTCTTCGTTGGGTTTTTTATTGACTACAATTGTTGTTCCTTTTAATTGGTTTTAAGGAGCACATTTGAGTGTTATAAAAAATGGTGTCGTTGTGGGGGAGTGGTGGTTCAGAATTCCTAATTGAGAAATTAGATTTTAATTTTGTTTACTTCTAGTAGATTATTGTTTTATATTGTTGTTGGCTGATTTGGAGGTCTTATACAATGAGTGATAACCAGAACAATGCTACAATAGCTCTAGATGAAAGGAAATTTTAGGGGCCTAGCTCAGGAGGATCCCCATGAACACCTTAGGAATTTTATGGAGGTATGTGGACCATTTGTGTTTAAGAATATCACTCAAGAGTTAGTAAGGTTGAGGTTATTCTCGTTCTCTTTATCATGAGAGGCTACAACATGGTTGGCTGAATTGACAAATGATTCTTTCACTTCGTGGGAGGAGTTAAATGATGCCTTTTTGAAGAGATTCTTCCACCATTGAAGATGGTTAAACTTCGAACCCAGATCAAAAATTTCAAACGTATTAGAGGTGAGCCTCTACATGAGACGTGTCTGAGGATCAAGAAGTTACTTTTGCAATGTCCAACGCATGGCATTCCAGAAAATTTATTGCTGCAATAGTTATATTGCAGTCTTGATTTAGTCAATAAAGGTGTGGCTAATCAGTTAGTCCAAGGTGAATTGATGAGACAACCGTACAATGTGGCTACTTTATTGCGGGATGACATGACCAAGGTCAACCGAGCATGGCACACTAGAGAGGACCAAGTGCCTACTCTTAAATTGAGTTTGAGCAAAGAGAAAATCGAGAAGGACCATGAAAGAGATGAAAACATGGCCAAAATGATGACCAAACTCGATTTGTTGTTCAAACATGTCATGGGAGGTGGACTCAAGTTGGTACATGCAGTTGGAACCAATAGTGGGCAGTGCCCAGATGATGCCAACTTTGAGGCATTATATAATGAGAAAGTTCAATACTTAGGAAATTAAATGGGGGGGTTCTCACACCAATTATCAATTACAAGCTGAGAACCAAGGTTGGAACAAGGATAGAGATGGTGGTTGAAAAGATTGGCGGAGTGGGAATTTGAGAGATAGGGAGCTAAAAAATGATTGGTATGTGCCTTCCCATGATCGTCCACGCCCAAAATAACCAGCTAGTCCAAAGGAAGCCGCACTAAAGATATGTTTGCAAGGATATTCAACAAGGTTGAAGGGTCCGATAAAGTGTTGAAGGAATTGAAAAATAACTTTTTCAGTTTATCCCAAACGGTGACTTCTTACTCGGTGTCTATCAAACAGCTAGAGACTCAATTGTGCCAAATCTCCAATCATCTTAATCCAAGGATAAATGGAACATTACCTAGTGACACCATCCCAAACCTTAAAAATGATTGTGGAGAAATTGACAACTATGTCGTGCTACAACATTAAATAAGGCGCTTCTTGGGAGGCAACCCAAGTCTTTACTTTTGTTCTTATTATTTTCAATAACATGCATTGTGAGTGCAGGTTGAGAAGAAGTTGAAAGGTTGATAAAGGTACATTAGGAGATTCCACAACCCAAACGGTGATACGCCGAAGGTGTTGCGCGGACTCATTCATGTCCTCCCATTGAACTTAAATACGTGGAAAAGTGCACTGTCAATTTTGGTGACCAGATCTCCAAAAGGTGACTCATCGAAGTGCACTATATGGACTCCATCGAGTCTGCCGAACCAGCCTTCAGGTTTGGTGTTTGTCCAGGCATGTTCGGTGAGCTTGAGCTCAAATTGGCGATTCGCCGAACACGTTTGGTGACTTTAGTCGTGACCAGAACGTGCCTAAAATAAAAAGGTCAAGGGTCTTTTCAAAATCAAAAATCAAACCCTTTGATAGCTTGAAGTCTTTTTCGCTCCTTTCTCTTGCATTGTTTATTTTGAGTGATTGTGAGCCTTTAGTGTGTGTTTTCAAAGTTAGAGGAGTGCGTTTGCTTGGATTTCCTGTCAAGCCAACCCCATTTTCTTGATTTTCTCGACTTGTGCTTCCTACTAAGGTTGGTTTTCGATTGTTGTTGAGAATTTTAAGCTTTAAATTGCGAATTGGGTGTGGGCTTGAAGCCATTAAGTGCTATTGTTTGTTAAATTTCGTTAGGTAGCTTTATATTGTTCGATTTAAACTGTACCCATGATCTATTTGAATGTGTGTGCCTGTATAATGCAAAACTAGATTGTGTAGGTTGAATTTTTAAATTGAATTGATAATAGTATTGGCTCTGAGCCTAAATTGATGTGGGTGAAGTCTGATTAACCCAGTGTTGACCGAATTGCATGATTTTGCCCAATGATAGACAAGAAGACTACTTTCTTTTGAGAAAATTGTCAATTCGAGCAATACTTAGCAAAATCTAGGGGAAGCCTGAGTACCCCTTGGTAGAAAAGCATATAGGTAGGTAGTAATGATGTTGGGAAACATATATTTGTTATATATCTGGAGTAAGCTGTAAAACTTAGGCATTGGGCTGAACATTTCCTGTTTTGGCGGACTTGGCTTAGCTCGCCAAGGAGGTTAGGCAAATCGCCGAGTAAGCCCCAGTTCACCTTCTTTAGCATATGTATGACCTTGGATAATGTCCCATTCGATGGGGTTATCTTAGTCCCCCGAACCCACTTGGCGAATCACTGAGTGGGAGTGGACATCTTTTTTGATGTCAGTTCCTTTTTAATTTGTAGTGTCATTTTCGATGGACTTGTCTTAGCCTTCCGAAACTGACTCAGCAAATCGCCAAGTTAGAATTGACTCCGCTTTTATACCTACGTCCTGAGATTTTAGCCGTTGTCTAATTAGGCGAACTCACCAAAGTTCGCCGATCCTTTTTGGTGATCCGCCTTCCCGTTAGGTGAGCCTCAGGATAGTTTTTGAAATTTGATTCAAAGTGCGTTCAATTTCAACTAACCTTCACAAATTCTATGTTTGAATGTGAGCTTTACAAGTAATGGCAAAAACTAAAGGAAAGCAAATGGTTACATCCAATACTGAGTTATTCAGAGACTCTCCTCCTCCTCCTCCTCCAAAGAAAAAAAGGTATATCAATTAATGAGCCTTCGAAGGATCCTGGTTCCCAACAAGCAAATCCTCAGATCCCTACCAGCGGGGGAAAGAATGTTACAGAACATATTGCCACAAAGCAGGTGAACATTCGCTCCAATTTAGGAACGCCTCTACAAGATCCAACTCCCTCCTCCCGTGTTCTCCCAATAATAGCTCCAATAGCCTTAAATAGGCTCAAGGCAGAAGGAGAATGGACTATTTTGGATGAGTGTAGGCTCTTAACTAGTGGGGTTATAAGTGACTACCTGACCATATGGGAAGCGATCAAATTCCACAAGTATGAGCAATTCACTAAAGCCAAGCAACTATATGTGCCGAAGTGGGTCAGAGAGTTCTACAACGCCTATGTTAAGGCCCTACCCAAGAACAGAAAGGGCACTGTCTGGAAGCCCCTTGACGAAGTAGAAATACGTGGTAAGAAAGTGCCTTGTGACGCTGGTACAGTAAATAAAGTCCTTGCCACAAAAAGAAACTTTTCTGATAGATTCCAACTCCAGCTAAAATTCAAATTGGATTCCCAAAAGGAATGGCTGAAACCCCTTATTGCAGATGCTTCCCCTCCATGGATGGCTGAAGGGGAGCCAATTGAAAAGAAAGATATGAATATAGTGGGCCACTATTGGTTTGGATTCATCAGTTGCAATCTGATGTCGTCTCAAAATGAATCCATCCTTAGGCTACCCAAAGAAGTGTTGGTGGGTTGTATCATTGATCAAATAGAGCTCCATATTGGGTCGATCATTGTTGAGGAGATGCTTATGATGGCTCGACGAGAGTAGATATATCTTCAGTTCCCTGTTCTTATCACTCAGTTGTGCTAGAGAGCAGGAGTTCCTTTCAAGAAGACTGATGTGAGGATCACATCGACCTCCTCCAACGACATCAAGAGGATTGAGGCTAAGTACTTGAGGAATGATGCGGCTCGAAGGAAGTTGCTACCTACATACACGACGCTTGTGGTTGATCCTACCACAGTAGCAGCTGATGCTAGCACATCTTCTCCTTCTGTGGAGCAGGCATGTATTTCTTCTGTTGTGCCTCGTACTCCTGTTGCTACTAGTGCTTCTTCTGTTGTTCCTACTAGTGCTAGTGTTTCTACTGTTGTTGCTTCTAGGCCACTACTATCACATGTCCCCCCTTGAAACAGGCCATGATTTACCAGATAGGAAGCCTTGCCCAATCGGCAGATGTTAGAGCCGTAAGGGTTCAGACGGACATGCCTAAGATCATTGATAGGGTATTGACAATGCCATAGATCCCTTAAGAGAGAAAGAGTTAGTAGGTGTGAGGGATTGGTTGAGGGCCACGGTGTGAGGTTTGATGACCTCACTACTAGACTTGAGGCCTAGGAGAAGGCCAAGGGCAGTTCTGGTGCACTAGACACCATGAGAGAGGAGCTTTCCACTTTGCGAATGGAAGTGACCTAGTTGCAGTCCACTGATATATCCATGTTATGGGGTGAGGTTCCCCTAAGATGCAGACCTTGACTAAGATGTAAGAGACCGATCAGGTCATTCTTTAGGCGACCTTGCACCGATCCCTTCGGGAGACTTCAGCAGTTTGCACTAGTGGAGTCGCTTAAGACTCCCCCATCCCTCTAAATGTTGAGACGGGAATTGGTGCCCCAGTTGAGTTTTCCCTACTACCTCCGATGATCCTTTTACCGAGCATTATTGCCCCTCTTCAGGATTCCCCACCTGAGACTCCGAACAAGAGTGCTCCACAGGCATAGCATGTTAAAGGGACCCTTTTTACTTAGCCTCCCATATTTTTCTTATTTTCACATTGAGGACACTGCTTCATTTTTTTATAATTGTAGTACTTTACATTTGTTTATATTATAGTGATCGTTTGGTTGTAGTCTGTCTCTTGTATCTGTTTCATTCTCTCTTGTTTTTGCAACCCATTTTCCAACTCTCCGTGAGTTTTGAAAATCATCAAATGCATGAAGTTTTTGATAATGCTCAACTACACTTCAGCCAATTCTAAGTGAAAGCGGTCGCTAACAAGTATAAACCCAAGTAAGAGTTGGGGTCGATCCCACAGGGAGTGATATGGTAAAGAATTCAATTAAGAAGTATAAATATGTTCTAGTCGTTTGTAAAAGTAAAGGTTTCACAACGTTAAAACAAATCACAAAGTTTCAACGATTAATATCAAATGGGGGGGGATTGGGTAACCAATTTAAGACAAATAACACGGGAAGTAAACAAGTAGAGATTGGACCTTAGGAGTGTGACCAGTCGAATGCTAATTTTGCGTAATGGATGATTACTCGTTGCTCAAAGTCGTTGAATCTCAATGGGAAGGCTAGGTTTGAGTACAATAGTCATTACTAAATCAACTATTGCGCTTCAAGTGAGTGCTTTCGAACCTCACATGCATAACACAACCAAACAACCTAATTCCTTAATCATTCCACTCTTTCAAGCTGGATTTGTAAAGACGCAATCAAACCCACTTTCTGAAGCTAGATTTTAAAGATGCAATCAATACAACTATCAATCAATATTTCTACTCTATTACCTCTTTCTCAAGCAAGCGTAGAGAACTAATCTAGAATTTTATTTGCAACTGCAATTCCTCAATTAAAACATGAATAATTAATTGAACCCACTTCAAAACCACATTAAAATCAGCAACTAACAACACCCATTAGCTAATTAACGCATTCAACTACATAATCACACCCCCAAGGTAAGGGGTTTTAGCTAAGCATAGTAAAAAGTGAGAAATCGTTACCAACAAAGTTTTCCATCTAATATGCTAACGATCTGCAATCCCCAAATATCTAAATCGAAGCTAAAAAAATTACAATCTCCGAATTTAAATCCCAAGAACTAAAAAAATGTAAAAACAATGTTCTAGAATGTAAAAACTCTCAAAAACCCAGAAGTAACAATTGTGCGAACTCTTTTTCTTCTTTCAAAAATTTCATTTATACGTTCCCAAAATTTCAGAACGGAGTCAACTCGGTGAATTAAGTCAAGCTCACCGACCAGTTCGGCGATTCGACGAGTTGCTCCTCTTCTCGCCTTTTGGCTTGGTTCCTTCATCAAATTATTCTGGAACTTTTGGTGATCTTGATCGCTATCGCCTATCCTTTCGGCGCGTCGCTGAATTTCTCATTTGCTCGCCAAGTTGGTTTTGTCCATGGGCTATTTTGCTGGAACATTAGGAGACCTGAAAGTCCACTCGGTGAGTCGTCTAGTGGCTTTGGTGAGCTCCAGCTTTGCTTTCCTTCAAATTTTTTAAACTTTTTTGCTCCTTTTTGCATCATAATGTCCTTGCTTGAGTCTTAAACCTACATTGCTGCACATCAACATATTAACATCAGTTATGAGCGTAAAATAGGCATTGAGGACACTAAATCCTTGAATAATAATCCCTAAATGAGTTGAAATCCCCGACTCATCAACACTCCTAACTTAAACTTTTGATTGCCCTCAAGTAAAACACGAGATCAATCAGGCCAACAGGGATGTGTACAAATAGTGCTACTTCATGAATGTACACGAGGTTCAATATACACATGCAATGTTCAGTTGTGCACTAAAAGTTTCAAACTATCACTAGCCATCGTCAAATAGAATTCAAGCTCACAATGGTCACTCCAAATGAAAATCCATGCTCAACAAGAGTATTTGAATGCCCTCACGCCAGGAATGATTCCAAGTTCTCACAAAGCCAAACAAAGATTATAATTTATGAAACCAAAATCAACTCTCACACTCTCAATGATAAACACATGGATGATTTTACCCATAAGCTTGCCCGTATTTTCTGATCAACACATCATTCGGCTTATGCAAGATCACAAAGGTCTTTCAAGGCTTGTAATTAGGCTGAGGGTAAAGGTATGATCATTTTTGCTTAGTGACTTCCACCTTCATGAAGCATGTCTCAAATTTCACTTCTTTTCCTTTTTCTTTCATTCTTTCCATATTCACAACCCACCCTTGGCATATTCAAACACATAAAATTTTAGTATAGCTCATCGGACACCCCTTTTCTTTCCACCAATGCACAATTTATACAATTTTTCAATACTTTTCTCTTGCTTTTCTTTCTCTTTTTTTTTTTATATGGAGGGGTTCCATCTTTTTCTTCAACACAAGTCTTCAAGGGTGGATATCATAAATTTCTTGCTCAATTTCATTCCTCATTTTTACCACACCCCCAACTTAGGCTTTTGGCCTAAGTTGGCTATTCAAACAGAACAATACTTCATGAAGGTTTTAGGTGGGGAGGACAAGGCTCGTTTGTGTTCATGTTTCATCCAAAGAAAAGGTTAGGCTCAACTGGTGTCAAGCTAGGTTCACACACTCACAAGGTGGTCACACAAAAGGTATAGCAATTTGGTTCACTCTCAAAGATTTATGCCTAAGTTCATTTCCATCATTCACAAGATATAGTTAATTGGACCAACGGGGTAAGTTCTAGATATCTCCATGCATAAATTTCAAGTAAGCCTCACCACACAAGGCATTCAACACAATTATAGATCAAGACTCTACAAGTTAAGCTCGCATGCAATGGTCAATGCAAAAGCTCACCTCGACAAATCGACTACTCACAATGAGATGCTAAGAGCTTACACAAGACTTATGCAGCTCAAATTTCCTCGTTGGACTAGCACAACATATTGTTCATCAAGAGCACGATTTAAGTTATCAGTATTGGTCACAACCAACACTCAAATATACAAGAGAACATCCACAACATTCACAACTCAAGCTATCAAGAGGGGGATCAATGAGATAACACCAACAATCACAATTTAAGCAATAACGAACGAGAGGGTTTGGACACAAATAGTAGCACCAAATTAGTAAAAACAAACAAGAATCCAAAATAAAACAAAATACAACCCAAGGGGAATGGTATCAAGATACCTTCACCCCACCAAAAGAACTAAATAGTGTCCTCAATGTAAAAGAAAATAAATGTCTCAAAAGTAAATAAAAGTGCAAGAGAGTCAAGATCCCACTGTCAGGCTAAGCCTGAGGTGAACTATGTGTAGCTGGTGTGGCCTCAGACGGGGCATCAATGCCCGATTCATCTCCTATATTGGACGGCTGCACAACGTCCTCCTCTGTGGGCTGAGATCAACTCGAGCCAATCATCGATGCGTCACGCAAGCAAGTCTCAGTAACTATCCGGACCATCTCAAACTTAAGATCCTACAAATCCTCATATACTACCTCCTCACGAGTCGTTATCTCCTCCCTATCAGTCTCTAGCGTATCTGACTCATCACCATCATCAGCTACAGCAGCATCTCCAGTCATAGTAGCCAGAGGTATCTCAGAAGTGGCTGGCATATCTGAAAAAGAGGCCCTCGAGAATATCAACTCCACCCCATAGCATAGATATGTCTGTGGTCATCCATATCACATCAGATTCCAACAATATCAACCCTCAAGGCTGTCAAATCAGTTGACTGTCGGTCACTCCGCTCACATGCGTCCATCCTAGATGTATGTGCATCTAAAGCTTATCCATGGGCTGTAATCAATTTGTGCCTTCCCCGTAACCCCTCCCGAATGGGAGCAAGTGCAGCCTCAATAGCTCACTCAATCATGGAGGGAACAGTCGCCTCAACTCTAGAAGGATGCGCATTGGACGAATGGGTAAGGTGGCCCATTTTATATAGCATAGCCTGTGTTAATAGAGTACGGGAGACAGCAGCATCAACAGAAGTAACAGGGGTCGAAGAGAGCTAGGCATACTTGTAGGTTCACCGGCCGGAGTAGGGAGAGTAGTATCAGCCTCCATAGCCTCTAAATCGACAGCTGAGGATGTATCCACCAGAGTTGTCCTCTTCCACTCAGACTCATCCTTTATATACTTGGCCTCAATCCTACGAATGTAAGTAGATGTGTTCGCCACAAAAGGCACTCCAGCCCAGTGACACAGATCACTGATGAGAATTGGAAAAAAGGTAACGAGATCTGACTCTATTTTTCCCTCATGGCCATCTCCTGAGAAATAATAGACCCTAAGTTTAGCCTTTCCCGATCAATAACACACCCTAAAAGTGCAGCTTTCGGATGTCGAACGATGGACTCATTTTGGGATGGCATCAAGGAGTTTTTGATGAAACTGAATCAATACCTAGTAGCCACGTTTAGATCTCTCTTCTCAATCTGGACCCCTGACTCTATATATGGGGGTGTAGCATTATAGAGTAGTGGGGCCAGCCACCCCTTCAAGTAATCAAGAGTCTTGGTCTTGATCCTATCCATCAGTGTATAAATTCTGTGTGTGGTGCAGTCCAATAGATCATTGATGTCAGTTTCACTATACATCACCTTCCTGCCTCGCACCTTTACATAATCCACTGGTGCCATCAACCCTACTTTCTTCTTCCCTTTTGGGATCAACTCCGCGTACCCTACATAAAACTCCCAAACCCATGAAGGAACATATGGGCCCCGGGGTTGAGTAAACTACTGAAACCTGTGGAAGCATAGCATCTCCCACACCTCCGAATACTATCCACCACACCGTTAGTGGAAAACCTCTTTTCCTCTAGAATGGTTATCAAGCCAGCTACCTTTAGCGGTTCATAGACCGAGGAGAAGGTGTTGGAGCCGGAGGCACTTGTGGTGCCTATTCTACTGCCTGTGATGGAGGTGGTGGAGGTATTGGGAGTGTCGGAAGTCGTGCTGGATAATAAAGTGCTTTGGAGCGCAACTCGGCACGTCTTCGTTTCAGTGTCTGGTCATCTACTGGAACTGAGTCATAAATTGGAGTCCTAGACCCCACATCATCCTCAGTCTCAGAATTAGATGTAGTGAGGTGGGTGGAATATACACCTATGCTATCAGAGCTGGACCTGCTTGAACTGGGCTCCGTTGGCTACTTTCCCTTTCCCCGACCACTTGCTTGAGTGGGTCGAGCTCTAGTAGAACGAGGAGGTGGGACCTCCACAGTGATAGCAACCCTTTTTTCCCTTTTCTGGGGTGGTGGGCCATTTCCTGGAACTTTCGGGCTAGCCATATCTATCAAAATGAGCAAACAAGACGAACGTGGTTGCAAAAGGTTAGCGAAACATCAATTTTCAAAATGTTGCAGAAAAACTCGCTGATCAACTCGGCACGTCGCCGAGATCATTCGGCGAGTCTTAGTGAGATCGCTGAAAGTCACAGAACAAGACCTCAGAAATTCAGCACAAAATGGAGAGGTAAAAAGTCATTCGGCAAGCCACCAAACTTGATCAGCGAACCAAAGGTGGCTCGCCGAATAACACAGAATAAATTAACAAAAACTAGGCATAAAAAATGTGAGGTTAAAGTTATTCGGCGAGTCACCGAGTCAACTCGGAGAGCACATGCATATCGCCGAAAGTCACAGAATAATTCAGCACTAATTAGGTGTCACGACCCAGGGGTATCCTCTAGATGTAACATGGCGTATAGAACCCCGAAGGACTCCATACAAGCCACTTAGTTTTCATAACTTAAGAAATAGGACAATAAGAGTAAAACAATAGTCCAAAACATTTTATAAAAGCAAAGCGGAAGTCTAATACACTTGTCTCATCATAGCCATCTAATACAATAGAATGAAATTGGGCCTAGCCCATATATCATGTCCAAAAGAGAGAATACATGAAAGAAACTGAAAACAATAAACTCTGTCCTCGAAGCATGAGGACTCACCAAAGCTCAGAAATATCTCGGATCAACCACTAGCCACGAGACTCGAAAACTTATCTATCGGACCATACATTTGGGTTAAATGTAGGCAAGAGTATGCGTTAGTATAAAACAATGCACCAAGTATGATAGCCATGCATAAAATAGTTAAAACATGAAAAAAGGGACATTACATTTCATGACATGCAATTGACCAAGCTAAACATGCTATAAAAGAGTTATAAAACATAAGTCATAAAATCATGTTCAATGCAAGCTAACTTCATCTTTAAAACCTTTGAACTCATGTGAGATACTTCTTGAAGTAATCTTAGTTCATTATTATTTGTGGGGAATTGGCCTTAACCGACATTGAGACCATGTGAGCTATAACATGATCTCCCGGTGTCTCCCACACCGAAAAGGGTTGTCCTACTTGCCAAGGTAGAACCATGAACTTCTAGCTTAAGTGGATCCACTAGGTAATCAACCTATGGGGGCACATAGTTTAAGGGATAAGAAGATTGCTATTAGAAACCCAGCCTCTACTACGGGGGAGCTTCAATCTCATGAGATTCCTTCTAGAAACCTGGCCTCTAATACTGGAGAGCTTCCATCCCATTATGAATATCCACTCGGTGCTAAGCATAAATCCCACGGAATAGTCATTTCTTACTTGACCTCATTATTCATGAAAAGGTGTCCTTGGACAACCAATCCAAGCTAGTTCATTAGGATAGCTCTTACTCTTGATTAATTTAGGTGAGGAAGCCTTTCAACCTAAGAATCCTTTCTATGTGAGAAAACCTTTCACATCATGCTTAGGTGCGTTTATGAGAATATCATTTCATCAACACAACAACAACATCATCATTGATACTTTTCCCTCAAAGCATCCTTAAAACATTTGCATAGATTTCATAAGAAAATGCATAAGTCCATAATTTACCTCTTGAGGTTCAAAATCCACTTTCAATCATCAACACTTGGAAAACATGGGTAAATATGGATTTCATCATAAATACATATAAAGTTTTCAATACATGCTTAATTTCATAAAACACTTGTTTTATACTCAATATCTCACATCATATGATTCATAACTTAAAAACATAGGGATTACATGGGTTCATGGGGAAATTCATCATAAAATCATCATATTTCATCAATTGATGCTTAAGAGATCATAATTCAATCATATAAATCAATAATCAAAGGAACCCATGGTAATTAAAGAAAACCCTAACTCAATTGGGGAATTCTACCTTTAGAAATAGAGAATTTGGGAACTCCATGGATGAAAGGAATCCATGGATAAAGATTATCATACCTTGAATACAAAAGCTAGCCTTTAATGGAGGAATTGAGAATTGACCTTGATCCTAGCTTGAACCTTTCTTCTTTTTCAAGTTTCTAGAGAGAGAAATATTTTGCAGAGGAGATTTGGTCTTCTTTTAGAGTTTTTGAGTGAATGGGTCTTAAATTGGGGAAATTTGAGAGTAGGATACTTATATAGGTCTTTAGATGAGGGGTAAAACGACGTAGTATCGAATTAAAATAAATCTGAAAAGCCACAAACGACCCTAACTAACTTTTGAAGATGCTACACGCTGAGGCTCGCCTAAGGGCACTTGGCGACTCGCCAAGTGAGCCCTTGGCTCACCTAAATTTCTAGTGTGCCAACCTAGGAGGCAAACCACTTTGGCGATGGGGGAGGAACTTTGGAGAGGCGCCGACTGGAACGGTGAGCCCGACTTGGCTCACCCAAAATTACAGAATGGTGGCCAACAGGGACCAAGCCAAAAGGCGAGGAGGGTTCATTTGGCGGATCGCCAAGTAGTCTCGACAGATCGCCAAGTAGTCTCGACAGATCGCCTAGTACACTACAAAGTGAGTATTTTCCCTTTTATAAATCCGGGGTGTTACATTATCTCCCCCTTGGGATCATTTGTCCTCGAATGAGGTTCAAACTGGTTCTAAAAGTGTAGGAGAGGAACTAACAACCCAACCTACAATGCAATGCATACAACCAAGAAGGAACTATCGACTCCAACCTAGGACGTTCTTAACACATCATAAGAGGGGTGAAACTAATTCTAACCGCCCATCATGCATTCAATGAACATATACAATGAGGAAACATCAACTCAAAGGTAAACATACTCAATACATCATAAGGAAGTAGGAACTACATATAACAACCCATTATGCATGACATCTCAACATTTCTCATGTTCAAGGAGGAACTACCTTCTCCAAGTTAAAAAGCAAGCTCAACATAATCTCATAGAGATCATATGCAATTCACTCTCAAAAAGCATAAAGCATGTTCATCAATTCATCTCATGAAGTGTATAGGCAACTCATACTCAATGCAAAACAACATGAGGAAATCAATCATGTAAACTCATTTTCTTTCAAAACACAAGTTTTCATGAACATGCATAATCATAAGGAAATCATGGAAACACATAAAAACACATGACTCCCAAAACAAGGGCAAACCAAGAGGAACTCATTACCTCAAGCTAGAATAGGAGAAGAAGGAAAAAGATGAGGATATCGGGACATCATATCGGCCTCAGCCTCCCAAGTAGCACCCTCAACTAATTGATTCCTCCACAACACTTTCACCGAAGCTATTTCCTTGTTTCTCAACTTCTTAACTTGCCGGTCCAAAATCTCAACCGGAACTTCCTCATAAGAAAGACTTTCATCAACTCCCAACCCTTCTAAGGAAACTATGGATTTCGGCTCACCAACACATTTCTTAAGCATAGAGACATGGAAAACTAGATGCACCGATTCCAACTCATTTGGCAAATCTAGCTCATAAGAAACTTTACAATACGCCTCAAAATTTGATATGGGCCTACATATCGAGGACTAAGCTTCCCTTTCTTACCAAACCTCATTACACCCTTCATGGGTGAAATTTTCAAGTAAATCCAATCATGAACATCAAACTCAAGATCCCTTCTTCTCACATCGGCATATGACTTTTGCCGACTTTGAGCCGTTTTCAACCTTTCTCTAATAAGTCAAACTTTCTCTATGGACGCATGTACCAATTCGGGACTTATTAGGGAAACTTCACCCACCTCAAACCAACCGATAGGAGATTACACCTCCTTCCATATAGTGCCTCAAATGGAGCCATATCAATACTCGAGTGCCAAGACCCTTTTGGAATGACTTCCAAAACTGAGAAGTGAATTGGGTACCACGATCCGAAATAATGGGCAACGACACTCCATGCAACTTTACCATTTCTCTCAAGTATAACTTGGCATAGTCCTCTTCCGAATAAGAAACCTTGACGGGAAGGAAATGAACCAATTTCGTCATCCAATCTACTATCACCCAAATCGAGTCATGTTGTCACCGAGGGCGAGGCAAACCAACAATAAAGTCCATATTCAAGTCTTCCCACTTCCAAGTAGGAATGCTAATGTCTTGGGATAAACCTCCCGGTTTCTGATGCTCAACCTTCACTTGTTGGCAATTTGGACACTTAGCCACAAATCCCACAATATCTTTCTTCATCCCATTCCACCAATAGACCTCCCGTAAATCACGATACATCTTGGTGGCTCCCGGGTGAATGGAATACCGCAAACTATGGGCTTCTGCCAAGATCTGTTCCCTCAAGTCATCAACATTTGGAACACACAACCGACCTTGGTATCTAATTACACCATCTTCCCCTTAGGAGAAAACCTCGAAGGAGTTCTTAAGCACCGCTTCTTTCAATTCTAGCAAAATTAGATCAAGACCTTGCTTTGCTTTCACATCCGCCACACAAGACAATTCCGAACCATTGTGAACCATAACACCACCCTTGGTGGAGTCCACCAATTGAACACCGAATCGAGCAAACCTATGAACATCTCAAACCAACTCTTTCATTTCTTCTTCAATATGAGCAACACTACCTATAGATAACCGACTAAGAGCATCCGCTACCATATTAGCTTTACCGGGGTGATAAAGAACACTCATGTCATAATCCTTCAATAACTCAAGACACCTTCTTTGGTGAAGATTTAGATCCTTTTGATTAAACACATATTGCAAACTCTTGTGGTCGGTAAACACATCCATATGAACTCCATACAAATAGTACCTCCAAATCATTAAGGCAAAAACGACCGCAGCTAGTTCAAGGTCATGGGTAAGATAATTCTTCTCATGAACTTCAAGTTGCCTTGAGGCATAGGCAATAACTTTCTCATTTTGCATAGGCACACAACCTAGCCCAATTCTTGAAGCATCACAATAAACCACAAAACCATCCGTCCCTTCTGGAAAAGTCAACACCGGGGTGGAAGTAAGTCTATCCTTCAACTCTTGAAAACTCTTATAACATTCGGATCATATGAACTTGGCCTTCTATTGAGTCAAAGCCGTCAAAGGAGAGGCAATTGAAGAAAATCACTCAATAAACCTTTTATAGTAACCGGCCAAACTCAAGAAACTTCTAATGTCCGAAGGAGTTAGAGGTCTAGGCCAACTCTTGACCATATCCGTCTTCTTAGGATCTACCTCAATACCCTTACTTTAAACAATATGACCAAGGAAAGCAACAAAAATTCACATTTGCTAAACTTTGCAAAAAGTTGTCGGTCCTTAAGAACTTGAAACACGATCCTCAAATGATCCACATGCCCATCCTCACTCCTTGAGTAGATCAAAATATCATCAGTGAACACAATCACAAACCTGTCAAGGTATTGTCTAAACACCCTATTCATCAAATCCATAAACGCCGCTGGACCATTAGTTAATCCAAACGACATTACCAAAAACTCATAATAACCATACCGAGTTCGAAAAGCCTTCTTCAAAATTTCATCTTCTCTCACCCTCAATTGGTGATAGATTGATCGAAGATCAATCTAAGAGAAATAACTTGCTCCTTGAATTTATCAAATAAATCATCTATCCTTGGGAGAGGATAGTTATTCTTAATGGTCACCTTGTTCAACTGTCTATAGTCAATACACATACAAAGAGAACCATCCTTCTTCCTAATGAACAAAACTGAAGTACCCCATAAAGAGATACTCGGTCGGATGAAACCCTTATCCAAGGATCTTTCAATTGCTCTTTCAACTCCTTAAGTTCTGTCGGAGCCATACGGTAAGGAGGAATAGAAATAGGTTGCGTATTTAGGAGAAGGTCAATACCGAAGTCTATTTCCCGCTCAGGAGGAATACCGGGTAAGTCATCTGGAAACACTTCCGGAAACTCATTCACAATGGGGACCGACTCAAGAGAAAGGGTTTCAGAATCTACATCCCTCACCCTAACTAGTTGGTAAATGCAACCCTTAGAAATCATCTTTCTAGCTTTTAGACAAGAGATAAACTGACCCTTAGGCATAGAATTTCCCCTCTTCCACTCTAGGACAGGCTCATTTGGAAACTGAAACATGACTACACGAGTTCTACAATCAATAGAAGCATAACATGAGTGCATCCAATCCATACCCAAGATAACATCAAAATCTAGCATATCAAGCTCTACCAAGTCAACAAGAGTAACTCTATGGAACAAGGAAACGGGACACTTTCTATAGACCCTCTTATCCATAATAGAATCACCAACAGGAGTAGAGACAAAAAAAGGTTATAACAACACATCATGGAGCACATCAAATCTCAATGCCACATATGGCGTCACAAAAAACAAAGTAGCACCGGGATCAACCAAAGCATATACATCTAGTTGAAAAGCTTTCAACGTACTGGTAACCACATTGGGAGAACTATATTCCTCAACATGAGTCTGAGGTGCATAGAAATGGTTTTGCTTAGGAGCATTGGAACCCGAACCACTAGGAGGAGCTTGCTTGTCCTCTCTTCGTTTAGCCGTAAACATCGGGCAATCCCTCATTTTGTGACCACTTTTACCGCAACCATAACAACCATCCGTTCCGGCTAGGCACCTACCCTCGTGCTTCTTTCCACACTTAGAACAAGTCGACCTAGACAATCAAGATCCACTACCATTACCTCCTTGAGGCTTAGGATTAGACACCCTATCTTTGTTGAACTTTGGAGGAGCATTGGAGGAATCTTGACCGGAAAACCTTTGTCGAAATCTAGGATGACCTAGTCCATCGGACCTTGCATGAGAGAAATTTCCATCATCGGTCTTAGCCCTCTTTACCTCTCTAGACTTTTCCTTAAGTGTTTCCTCCTCAATTTGTTATGCATTCACTATGAGACGAGAGATTCCCATGTCATGAATGAGCATGGCGGTTCGGCACTCTGTAAATACCATTTCGGACACACCCGAAATGAACTTACTCATTCTAGCCCTTAACCCATAAGATTGATCTATATGAATACCTCTCATCATGGGCCCATGTTGGGGACAAGTTGTAGGATGATCAACAAGCTCCCCACATGTACACCTAAGTCCGACCACTCCAGCCTGGGAACTATCAAATGTATTCAATACTTGGAAAGGCAACTCCCACCTAGGGCACTCTCTAGACCAGTGGCCCAACTTTCTACCATCATAGCAACCTCTATAGCGTGAAAAATATAGTGATCTACCTTGTCTATATTTTCCAGACTCAGAACACGCCTTGCAAAATTCATTGGGATCTTGTGACAATATTTAACATAGTGGCCTATCTCGGCCCATCCATAGAAACCATTACTGACATCAACTGCCTGCAAAGACCCAACTGGAGTAACATGAAACCCAACACCTGAAGGTCCAAAATAACCAACATGAGAAGTCTGGCCTAAAATCTACCTGCTGCCAGGACCACGACCTACATTAGAACCCCTGAACCTGAGATGCTACCTTCATAGGTATGATAGGTCAAAAAGAAATATGTCCCTCACTTTATTGATACTCACCTCAAAGTAGAATGTTTTTCACCGTTCTACTAATGGCAAATCCTCTTACCACCATCACTAAAAGTCTCAAGGCAATCCTTCTCCACAGCCTCACATGACTCGCAACCAGGGGAAGCATAAACCCAATTGATATTAAATGCTCTGATACTAACCGGAGTGGCAAAGACAACCCTCCGATCAACCCTGACTCAACTCTTAATCTGAAGGAAACAATATGGCTTTATGCCCAGCCGACTCCAGAAAATCCCAACACATAGTCAAAAATAGATGACGAACCCTGTTGGGACCAGTCAACCCAACTCTACTCTGAGGAGCACCCGTTGCACCAAGAACTGTACCTACCTAAGGTGTACCCTCAAAGGAGCTCCGACTTCATAACATTGAATACAAAGGAACCGAGGTGGCCAAAGACCCTGCCAAAGCCTGGAGCTCCCTCTAACTCACTGAATGTTGAGGAATTCCTTCGACCTCAAGGTCAATGCCGGACTGGCAAATCCTGGGCTTCCCCTAACCCCCTGAAACTCTAGTGGTATGTTATGATGCTCTGCCCACGTCCATCGAATGCTTTGTGCTATCCATCAACGAGAGAGTAGATTCTAAAGTAGCAGTTTAAGAGGTTGCTCAAAGCGAAAACACACGATAAGAGTCAAAAATCGAATTATCTAAGAATGCCTTATAGCCTCCCAAAGATAGGATACAGACGTCTCCATACAAATTCACAAGACTCTTGTAGGCATTTTCTCTCATACCAACGATGCTGGTCAACCAAGAGCTCTGATACCAAACTGTCACAACCCAATTTCTCAGGTCATGATGGCACCTACTACATGCCACCAGTAGGTACCTAACCCTTAGCCTAGATCCATAAGAAATAGACTATCAAGCGGAAGCCAACAACAAGAAGTAGGTGCCACCAGTAGGTACCTAACCCTTAGCCTAGATCCATAAGATATAGACTATCAAGAGGTAGGCAACAACAAGAAGTAAGAGCTTAAAACGAAGTAGAGAAATGATACTCAACAAAAATAATACAGGAACCATCGCAAGACCTGGCATCAGTTTGTAGTTGAGTATCTAATCCTAAATAGGAGTACAAGGCTTTCCTAATTACAAGACAAGTACATTCTCTTTCTCAATACAATATAAAGACTAAGTCTAGCCTACACAGATGGAAACAGGTTGCTCCAAATGTTTGGAGCTCACCCTATTCTCCGAAACCCCAAGATTCTCCGACGACTCCAAATCAACGGCGATAGCTCAATTTCATCTGCAGGGAGCAGAAGTGTAGTATGAGAAAAAAAACAGTACTCAGTATGAAACGGCCGACTAAGCTCAAAAGATAAAACAAGCATATATAACTAGTAATAAGGAAAGCATAGCACAAGGAACTAAATAGGAGATTCTAAAATAGACAAGAAATAAATAATAGAAACAGAAAACAAGGGGCAACAAGTCAAGCCAAGAACGCACTTGGAACACAAGCCAACATCATGTTCGCAAGCAACTAAGATACCAAATCAACTACCCTGGGACAACCATATTTCTAAAGTCAAAACCTACAAGCTAACAATAAGCCAATAGCAGAGAATAGAATATAGTCAAATAATAACCTAACCGGACCCCATAAGCTTAGAAGGTACAAATAGCAAACATAACCAAACCGGTCCCCATAAGCTGGAGGGTACAAACAGCAAACAAGTATACTGGTGATAGGCAACGCATGTGAATGCAGGGTGAGAAGCAGAACCATCAGTCACCATTCGAACCCATAATCATTGGACCCCAGTCAACTCTTAGACCAGCTAGCAAGAGTGACAAATCAATCCAACCCACTCACCCAATCAGTCTACTCCTAAGAGGGTAAGCCATCCTACAAGAAAGAGTGACCCGGGGGCATGTCTACTCCGAAGAGGATCTCAGGTACCAAGGCCGCCCAGCCATCCAATTCACTCCAAGGGGTGTACGCCAACCAATTATCAAGAGTTACCTAGTGGCATAAGTAAAACCAAAAGCATGCAAGAAAGGGCATCGACGCGACAGATAGTCAAGTGAAAACTGAGCACATCCCAGATGTCTCTAATACCTCAAGTAGGAAAAGAGAACAATCCCCTGATGCCTCGTCATCTCAAAAATTAGTAAGTCAAGTGATTCAGGTATTACGACACCCGTTAAAACAAGCTTAGAATAAAAACCGAGTAAAAGAGTATCTCATCATGAATAATAAATATGCCAATGCATGGGCTAAGATCGTACCATAAAATCTATGAGAATGAGCAAACAATGCAATGCTTGAAATCACAAGCATTCAAACAAGGCTCTCAAAATCAAATAATTATACAACCAATGAAACAACACTACCAAAGCAAAGAGTACTAACCTGGGATCCAACTTTCCCCGCACACGGCCTCAGGCCCAACAATATAATCATAAGCTTTAAAATGATACATCATGCCCACCACTAATCAACAAGCAAAGGGATCAAGAAGAGATTTCAAATCAATAAAGGGGGAGAAAACTCAAGGGACAATTCCCTACCCCAATCACACTGCTTCAGTCCCAGACTGAGCATAGTTACGACAAACCCACGGCTTTGACG
Organism: Solanum etuberosum; assembly: GCA_029582245.1. Classification (NCBI taxonomy): domain Eukaryota; kingdom Viridiplantae; phylum Streptophyta; class Magnoliopsida; order Solanales; family Solanaceae; genus Solanum; species Solanum etuberosum. The sequence continues at coordinate 48,111 of JAJONR010001660.1, forward strand.
AGCCACCAAGATCACAAGCATCAATGCAAGGAGAACGATCCAAAAACAATCCCTAATAGGAGCAAACAATAACTACGATGCGATAAAACACAATCTAAAGCATCTAATGTCTAGCCTAGTCCAAGGCAACCACGAATCAATCTTGACAAGAATAAGCAAGATCATCTACATCCCAAGTGAAGCCACGGTCTAAACTAAGGATCCCAACACCCATAATAAGCCCAAGGCTCCTACAAAATCAAAAAATGAGGAAATAACAAGAAGAAAGCTAAATACCCGACAAATACCATCCAAAATTACATGAAATCTAGGCATTATCTAAGAAGCCCAATCAAGAAAGTAGATCGAAGCCTACCTTAAAACCAAACACGAGCGCTCTGAATCCACCACACACGAGCTGTCCACATCCGAAATGCCTCCAAACCCTGCCAAACAATCAAATTATCGATCACAACATCATTATGGATGTTTTGACACTAAAAAATCCACACTTAGAAATTGACCCAAAATTGAGTCAAAACACGAATATGGGATCCATGTTAGGAATCCTGAAATTGATTTCGTCAAAAGGTCCTAAACTATGCCTTGAACTTGTGTTCCAAAATTATAAACAATTTGAGGCACAAAAACAGCCACAACAACAACATGCAAAATTAACAAGAAACCAAGCAAAGACAACAACTTTGAGCTCAATTTCACCTCAAACAAAGGTTTATCAACATTTTATAATCACAAAATCAAGTAGCCAGTCTCCCAATGATCATACAGGACTTTTAATCACTCCAATCGGAGCTCGGATGAGAGAGAAATTGCCTTTTGAAAATAAGGGTTGAAAATTGAAATTTCTAAATATAAATACCCAAAACTGGTCGCTAAAGTCTTTCTAGTCCCTAAAATTCTGATTTCTAGTCGCTAAAAGCCTGCATCAGATATCAGCACTTTAGTTAGTTTGCTCAAACTCTGAATTATCCGATAGGGTGTTAGGGATTCATTTGATACCCTTTGCACGTAAACGAAATATGATACCCCATTAAATTTGGCATTCTGGACTCAACGGAAACATCAAAACTTCCATCCGAGGGTGTTTCAATGACAATTGGGTCCCACACCCAAGTTCAATTTTAAGCTAAAAATCACAAAAGGGCTCAAAATGAGACCGGAAGCCTAGGGAACCGCACAAATGGTCATTCTAGACCAAACCCTGTGGTGCATTATTGTGAGATCGTTGTGAAGATTCCTATTATTCTTGGTAGGCCATTCTTGGCTACCGGAAAAGCACAGTTTGATGTTGAAAGCGGTGAAATGAAGTTCTGGGTGAACAATGAGGAAGTAACTTTCAATAAATACAAGTCCATGAAACATCCCAATGATATGCATGTGGTGTCGTATGTGGATGTGATTGATGAAGCGGTGGCTAGTGTGTGCGAAGTTTCTTGTAGCAGAGAATCGTTAGCAGCTATTTTACTCAACTATGATGGGGAGGAAATCGGTGATTTTGATGAAATTGTTACAGCTCTTGTAGGTTCGGGTTCATTCTCATCCAACCCCAAGAAGTTAGATATTGATTTAATGAATCGGGAAAATCCTCAGGTTAAACCATACATTGAGGAGCCACTGAAGTTGGTATTGAAAGTGTTGCCATCACATCTTTGATATGTGTTTCTGGGGGCTGATAATACACTATCAGTAATTGTTGCAAATAACTTGTTGAAAGGGCTAGTAGAGGCTTATTTGAGGTTTTGAAAAAGTTTGTTAAAGCTTTGGCTTGGTCAATTACCGAAATTGTCGGGATACCTCTAGGTTATTTCACTCATAAAATTCAACTAGCTGATGATTTCGAGTCGAGCATTGAGCATTAGAGGAGGAGAAATACTCCTATGAAAGAAGTGGTGAAGAATACAATCACAAGTGGCTTGATGTGGGTGTAATTTTTCCCATTATGTATAGAAAGTGGGTAAGTACGGTACAATGTGTTCCCAAGAAGGGTTGTATGATCGTGGTGCCAAATGCAAAGAATGAGTTTGTGGCTACTCATCCCCTTACTGGATAGAGGGTGTGTATGGATTACCGTAAACTTAACTCATGGACCAATAAAGACCATTTACCAATGCTCTTTATTGACCAAATATTGGATCACCTTGCGGGTAGAGGATGATGTTGCTTCTTAGACGGTAATTTGAGGTATAACCAAATTTCCATAGCCCCGGAGGATCAAGAAAAGACTAATTTTGCATGTCTGTATGGAACATTTGCTTTCAATAGGTTGTCATTCAGGTTGTGTAATGCTCCGAAGACTTTTTAAAGTTGCATGTTATCGATCTTTGCGGATATGGTTAAAGGGTCCATGAAGGTGTTCATGGATGATTTTTTTCATTTTGGGTGATTCGTTTGAGGAATGCTTAATCCATTTGAGTAAAGTGTTGCAGCATTTTGTCGAGATTAATCTTATTCTTAATTCGGGAAAATGTCATTTCATGGTAAAATAAGGAATTGTACTCGGGCATAAAATTTCAGGAAATGGGATTGAAGTTGATCAAGTGAAGATAGATGTGATTGCTAAATTGACTCTTCCAATTATGGTGTAAGATGTGCAGAGTTTCTTGGGGAATGTCGGATTCTATAGGCGGTTCATAAAAGATTTTTCACAGGTTGCTTTTCCTTTGTGCAAGATGTTTGGAAAGGTTATTGTCTTTGATTTCAATGCAAATAGTGTGAAGGTGTTCTTGTGTTTGAAAGAGAAGCTTGTCTCAGCCCCAATCATTATTTCTCCAGATTGGATTGTTCTCTTTGAGATGATGTGTGATGCTAGTGGTGTAGTCCTTGGTGCTGTCCTTGGGCAACGCAAAAATAAACTCCTTCATCCGGTCTATTATGCTAGCAAGATGATAAATAGTGCCCAAAAGAACTATACCATCACAAACAAGAATTGTTGGTTATTGTGTATGGCTTTGAGAAATTTAGAGCCTATTTGTTGGGTAGTAAGGTGATTGTGCATACCGACCATGCCTCCCTTAGGTACATAATGGAAAAAAGAATCCAAGCCAAGGTTGATTTGGTGGGTACTTCTCCTTCAAGAAATCATTATTTAGGTGTAGGATCGAAAGGGTTGTGAAAATCAAGAGCCTGACCATCTATCTAGTCATGAACCTAGTGTGGCACTGGATGAAGAAAGAGACATAGAGGAATATTTTCCCGATGAGTTGTTTATGATGCTTTTTTCATGGTTCAACACCATGGTATGTAGACTATGCTAATTATGCGGTTTGTGGAAGTGTGCCCGATGGGCTGAGTGGTTATCAAAAGAAGAAGTTTCTCTTTGATGTGAAGAAGTATTTTTGGGACGAACCCTATCTTTTTGGGGAATGTGCTGATCATATAATCCGGTGGTGTGTTCTAAAAGTTGAGGTCAAAGATATTCTTAAGGCTTATCATGCGTTGTCGGTAGGTGGGCACATGGTGGAATTTGTACGGCATGAAAAGTGTTACAATGTGGATACTATTGGCCAATGCTATATCAAGATGCAAATTCTTTTTCTAAAGTGTGTGTTCAATGCCAAATGTAATGCGGTATATCTCACAAGCATGAACCTCCTCTTTGACAAATCCTTGAAGTTGAATTCTTCGAAGTGTGGGGGATAGACTTGATGAGTCTGAGATTCGACTCATCTAGCGCTTTGTTTTGATAGTATAAGTGTTCTCAAATGCCCCATTTGTGCTCTAAACTGATGTTAAAGTGGTGATTTCCAGCTACGAAGGCTAAGGAGCAGGGCAAGGACACTACCAGGCAAAAAGGAACAAACAAGCTGAAGAAGTGAATAAAAATGATCCTGGTGATCGCCAAGACCACTCGACGAACCGCGAGTGGCTCTTTCGCACCCCCAAAGTTACAGTAAGCCACTCCTGAGATGATAGAAATTGGGCGAGGAACATTCCCTATCGGCGACTCGCCGAATGGATCGGTGAAAAGGAGCTAGTCCACCGATATTTACAAGACCATTAGTGAGGATGCAAGCAAAATGGCGATCCAAGGGAGAAAATGGCGCACCGCGGAACCGATCGGCAAACTCCATATAGACCGCCCAAAGTTACAGTGTGCAATGGATGAAAACTCACGCTAAGAAAGCGATTGGTGACTCGCCGACCTGTCGGCGAAGCGTGACTTACCTTGTCGAATTACCCCAAAGGCAAAATTTCAGAAGAGTATACATTGATTTTTTGAAATGAGGGAAGGCGTTCAAACATTGTGAAAACTCATATTTAGAACGAAAACACTGTTCTTGTTGGTTTTTGAAGCGATTTTCAAGTAGATTTCGAGTTGAGTTTTGTAATTAAAGCTAAATTGATTCATTTTAAGGGTTTGAAAATCAATACCCGTCTATGGAGACCGTAATAGGTATTGAATTCTCACTTTTTATAATAACTAGCTAAAACCCCATTCTTAGGGGTTTGACTATGTGATTAATTACTTGATTGAGCTGATGGGTGTTAGAAATTATTGTTCGCATTACTAATCAGAAGTGAGTCTAATTTATTGTTGTTGTTAGATTGATGTGTTGGAATGTTTATTTCAATGTTGCTTAGTATTTTATGCTTGCTTGAGAAGGAGGTATAAAACTGAGGATATAAATTATCATTCGTAGTGAATGGATTGTTGTAGGTTCAACTCGAGAGAGTGAATTCTAAGTCCCATTCTACCTATCTAGCTCGAGAGAGTAGATGAAGTGAGGTTGTGGGCTAGTTTTAGTGTTTAGCTTGTTGAGGTTTGAGAGAACTCACCTGAAGCGGGATAGTTGTTCGAGAAAAAGCTATCTCATCAAAAGTCCAGCCTACCCATGAAAATTTAGTAACCTTCAGTAATTAGCTAGCACCCATTTAGCGAAAATTGGCAGTTGGTCGGTCATTCCCCTAAGCATCTCTTAATCATTTGATTTCCCCTGTTGTTTGTTATTTTTGTGATTGTTGATTGATACCAAATTCCCCCACCTGGCATTTATGTCACTCTTTCGATTTATTTAAGTGATTCTGATCATTTCTATTCCTACAACCAATTGAATCGCATTTACTACATCATAATTGAATTCAAACTTGTACCACTCCCTGTGGGTTCGACCCCAACTCACTTGTTGGGTTTTACTAGATTACGACCGTCTACACCTAGTATCGGATGAGGTGTAGTTGAGCGTTAATCAAAATGGCGCCGCTGCTGGGGAGTGGTGTTTAGAATTCTCTTATTGAAGTTTGAATTGTGATCTCTTTGTGTTGTAGTTGAATCGACTTACCTTTTTGTTGTGAGCTACTTGTGATCTGGTGACAAGATGAGTGCAAATGAAAGCACCGTTAACCAACTTGGTCACCAAGATAATGGGTGTGATTCCTTTCACGCAAATGAGGCTCTATTTGGGGGCGTATGTGTTATTTGCCTTCCTCCGGTTGCGGATGATGCTGCATTCCATGTGACAAACACAATGCTACAACTCTTGCAAGCTAAAGGCATATTTGGGGGGTTGGATCATGAGAATCCCAATGAGCATATTCGTAACTTTGTGGATATATGTAGTCTGTTTTCACTCAAGGATAAGTCACAAGAATCAATTCGGCTCCGGTTGTTCCCTTTCTCTTTAATGGGAGAAGCAACCAAGTGGTTAGCAGGGCTCCCGAAGGACTCAATTTCATCATGGGAGGAGCTTATTGAGGCATTCTACATAAGGTTTTTCCCACCCTCAAAAATGGTGAAGTTGCATGACAACATCCAAAACTTCAAGCGAGTGGAAGGGGAACCGATTCATGAGACTTAGCTGAGATTTCGAAAGTTACTATTGCAATGGCCTACTCATGGGCTTCCGGGTGATGTGGTACTTCAATATTTTTACCGAAGTTTAGACTCAGTGAACAAAGGGGTTGCTAACCAGCTGTCTCGAGGGGGGATAATGTTACAACCATTTGAGGTAGCCTCATCCTTTCTTGATGAAATGACCAAGATCAACCAAGCGTGGTACACTCGTGAGGACCAAGTATCCCCCTTTAATTTTAGGATGACAAAGGAGCAACTTGACAAGGATAAAGAGAAGGATGAGAATATTAGCAAAATGATGTCCCAAATGGAGTTGTTACAAAAGCAAGTGTTAGAAAAGGTTGATAAACCCAGAAGTCAGAAGAGTGTTTAGAGTTGAGGAGGGTTCTCACCCCTGCTACTTAAAGTCGGGTGGGAATCAAGGTTGGAACTCGCATATGAAAGAAGAGCGAAGATGATACTATCAAGAATTGACTGAACAAAATGACCCTTAGAGGAGAGAAGAGAGTCATGAAGAGGACCACACGCAATCAAGTGACAGCCCAAGATCAAAGGTAGTTCGGGTAGCCCAGGAGTGGATGATTTGTTGTCGCGTATCCTAGATAAGGTTGAAGGATTTGATGACATGCTTAAGGAGATGAAAGTTGATTTCTCATCGTTAAAATAATAGAGTGAATTCTCACACAGATGCAATCAAGAAACTTGAGGGTCAGCTGAGTCAACTTTCAGTACAACTAGAACCCATGGCAGTTAAAAGAGGTGAAGCTGAATGCGCAACAACTTTGAGGGCTGACTATGACAAATACTTGGCGGTTATGACTCGAAGTGGAAAGATAGCGGTTGGTAATGTGAAAGGTAATAATGGGATGAACACTCATGAAGAAGAGAAAGATATCGATGAGGAAGAGGGGCTTGTTCAGGCACCAGAAAGTGATATGATCAAAGAGAAGGAGGAAAGTCCTAAGCAAAGCCCCGCCGATGAGTTGCAAAAAGATAAAGAAAAGGGCACCCCAATTCCAAAGATAGTGCAACCTCTTCCCAAAATAGCTCTCCCATTTCCTCAACGTCTCAAAATTAAAAATGAGGATGAAAAGTTCAAGAAGTTCCTATCTGTGTTTAATACACTTTCTATAGATCTTCCGTTAGTTGAAGCATTATTAGAGATGCCGGGTTATGCTAAATTCATGAAGGAGCTGGTCACTAAGAAGAGAAGCATGGACTTCAAAACAATTGAAGTCTCTTATAATTGTAGTGCCATTATGACTAGCGAGATGATTATAAAGAATAAGGATCAGTGGGCATTCACCATCCCATGCACTATTGGTATGCTTCAATTTGCTAAAGCTTTATGTGATTTGGGAGCAAGTATTAATTTGATGCCCTATGCAATCTTTAAAATACTTGGCTGGGTGAACCAAAATCCACCACAATGTGGCTTCTTATGGCGGACCGGTTGATCAAACACCCCGTTGGAATACTCTATGACATATTGGTAAAGGTGGATCGATTCATATTTCCGGCTGATTTTGTTATTCTTGATTGTGAGATTGATGCTGAAGTTCCTATTATTTTGGGTAGACCATTTTTAGCAACCGGAAGGGCCCTAGTGGATTTTGAAAGTGGGGAGTTGAAGTTCCAGGTAAATTAAGATGAGGTCACCTTTAATGTATGCAAATCAATTAAGAAACCTAGTGATATTCATGTAGTATCAACGATCGATATGATTGATGAAGCAGTGGCTAGTGTGAGTGAACCTCTTGAGGCTGTTCTTTCAAATTATGATGAAACCGAAGTCCAGGGGTATGATGAAGTGGTAGCTGCTCTATCAGGGTTGGGTGAATACTCAAGGAACCCATTAAAAATAGACATTGATCTAAAGAATCGAGAAAGTCCTCCCGCTAAACCATCCACGGAGGAACCGCCAAAACTTGAGTTGAAAGTGCTCCCCGCCCATCTTCGGTATGCATTCTTGGGGGCAAATAATACCTTGTCGGTTATCATTGCAGTTGACTTGCTTGAATGGCAAGTGAAATTGATTCTTGAGGTGTTGAAAAGGTACATCAAGGCAATATGATGGACTATCGCTGATATTGTAGGTATTCCACCCGGAATTTGCACACACAAAATTCAATTGGATAGCGAGTGCAAACAAAGTGTTAAGCATCAAAGAAGATTGAACCCACCTATGCAAGAGGTGGTGAAGAAAGAGATCATTAAATGGCTAGACGCAGGTGTAGTGTATCCTATTGCGGATAGCAAATGGGTGAGTCTGGTACAATGCGTACCCAAAAAAGGGGGCATCACAGTGGTCCCAAATGAGAAAGGAGAACTTGTCCCCATGAGGCCGGTCACCGGGTGGAGAGTATGCATGGATTATCGGAAGCTAAACTCTTGAACCGAGAAAGATCATTTTTCAATGTCGTTTATGGATCAAATGCTTGATAGACTTGCGGGGCGTGTATGGTACTGTTTTTTGGATGGCTCCTCCGGGTACAACCAAATCTCTATCGCACAAGAAGATCAAGAGAAAACCACATTCACATATCCCTACGGGACTTTCACCTTCAAGAGGATGCCGTTTGGATTATGCAATGCCCCAACGACATTTCAACGGTGCATGCTTTCAATTTTCGCTGATATGGTGGAAGAGTCAATGGAAGTGTTCATGGATGACTTTTTAGTTGTCGGTGATTCATTTGAGACATGGTTGGCTCATCTTGGGCAAGTCCTTCAAAGGTGTGTAGAAACCAACTTGGTCCTTAATTTGGAAAAATATCACTTCATGGTCAAAGAAGGCATAGTCCTAGGTCACAAAGTGTCACAGAAGGGACTAGAGGTCGACAAAGCAAAGATTGATGTTATTCAGAAGTTGCCACCACCTTTATATATTAAAGGTATTCAAAGTTTTTTGGGGCATGCAGGGTTTTATAGAAGATTTATCGAAGATTTTTCAAAAATTTCACACCCATTGTGTAAGCTATTGGAGAAAGAGGTGAAGTTTCTTTTTGATAGTGCTTGCTCAAAAGCTTTCGAGTGTTTGAAGGAAAAGCCGATATCTACCCTGATAATCATTAACCCGGACTGGTCTGAACCATTTGAGGTGATGTGTGATGCAAGTGATACTGCTCTAGGGGCCGTGTTAGGGCAAAAGTGCAACAAGCTCTTTCACCCAATTTATTACGCCAGTAAGATGCTAAATGGAGCACAACGTAACTACACTCTTACTGAACAAGAGCTATTAGCGGTAGTTTATGCATTTGAGAAGTTCAGGGCATACTTGTTAGGCACAAAAGTGATAGTTCATTCTGATCATGCGGCATTACGGTATTTAATGGCAAAGAAGGATGCTAAGACGAGGTTGATTAGGTGGGTCTTGCTGTTACAAGAGTTTGATTTTGAAGTGAAGGACCGAAAGGTGTGGTAAAATCAGGTGACAGATCATTGTCGTGGTTAGAAACCAATATGAAAGACTCCAAAGAAAGGGATATTATGGCTGAATTCCCTAATGAAACAGTGATGAGGCTGACCCAAAGCAACATCCCTTGGTATGCTGATCTCTCTAACCATGTGGTATGTGGAATTATGCCAGAGGAATTGAACTCCTATCAGCGGAAGAGGTTCTTGTTTGAAGTTAAGAAATATTTCTGAGATGAACCATATTTGTTTCGAGAATGTGCAGACCATATCATTCGTAGATGCGTACTTGAAGAAGAAGTCAATGCCATCCTTAATGAGTGTCACACATCAACTGTCAGTGGACATCATGGTAGGGTGCGGACAGCAGCAAAAGTTCTTCAAAGTGGTTACTACTGGCCGTCTCTATACCGGGATGCGCATGACTTTGTGAAACAATGCATCCCGTGTCAAAAGAAAGGTAGGGTATCAAGAAAGCATGAATCATCTCTAAATCCCATCTTAGAAGTGGAGTTTTTTTTATCAGTGGGTTATATATTTCATGGGGCCATTTGTGAGTTCTTTCGGCCACAAATATATTTTGGTAGCAGTGGATTACGTGTCCAAATGGGTCAAAGTTGTAGCCTTGCCCAACAATGAGGGCAAGAGTGTGGTGCAATTCTTAAAGAGATATATTTTTGCACGATTCGGCACCGCTCGAGCTATCATCAGTGATAGGGGATCTCACTTTTGCAAACGGATGTTTGCCTCATTGTTAAGAAAATATGCGGTAAAGCATAAAGTTGCAACGCCATACCATCCACAAACAAGCGGTCAAGTGGAAGTTTCAAACCGGGAAATTAAAAGCATTTTGGCAAAAATGGTGAATGCAAATCGGACTGATTGGTCTCGCAAATTGGATGATGCTATATGGGTGTATCGAACTGCGTTCAAAACACCAATTGGTATGTAACCATATCAGCTAGTGTTCAGCAAGTCTTGTCATCTACCAATTGAGCTTGAGCACAAAGCATAATGGGCGTTGAAGACGCTAAACCAGAATTGGGAAAAGGCCGCAAAAGGGAGAGTGAACCAACTCCACGAATTAGAGGAATTCCGATTGAGAGCATATGAAAGTTAATCCCTTTATAAGGAGAAGATGAAGAGGTGGCACGATACCAAAATCCTTCAACGCGACTTTCAAGTCGGTGAATTCGTGTTGCTCTTCAATTCTCTGTTGAGACTCTTTCCTAGTAAACTTAAATCAAAGTGGTCAGGTCCATTTAAGATAACCCAAGTGTTTACAAATGGGGCAATTGAAATTGAAGGAAAAGAGGGCCCAGCATTCAATGTGAATGGGCAGCGCCTTAAGATGTACTTTGGTGAATGTCATGAGATATCGGTAATCGAAGTGGTGTATTTGGAAGATGTTTGAAAACATTTCCACATCGTGCCATGACGTTAAATAAGGCGCTTCTTAGGAGGCAACACATGCGTTAGTTGTTTTGAATACTGTGTGCTGAATATGCAGGTATGGGTGATTTTGTGATGCCAGGACAATTTTGGTGAGCCGCTGAATGGATTCGGCGGTCGCGACTTTGCTCGCTTTCTTGGCATCAAAAGTGAGCTGTGATTCTGGAATATTTGGCGATGTGTCTAGGCCACTCGGTGATGCATCGATGCTGCTCGGCTAGCCTGACTTTCACCACCCTTTGCATCATCCTGAAGGGTCGGTGTTCTGGAAATTTTGGCGATGGTCTACGCACATTGTGCGATGCACCGATGCTGTTTGGCACACCTGATCTGGATCGCCTTTTGATCTCAACTGGAGTGGTATCATTCTGGATATTTAGGTGGACTGCAAGCACTTAGACGGTTCGCCGAAGTGTTCGACGATCTCTCCTCTCATTCGCCGAACTGACCAATAGTGAAGAGTCATCCTAACCCTATTCTTGTCATTTAGTGCTATTATTTCTCTGTTTTATTTAGTGTTCGTTCATTTTTACATTGAGGACAATGTTCGATGCTTTTGATGGGGTGGGGACTTGTTATGAAGGTCACCTCTAGATGTGTTTGAATGAAACTGTTCTCTTGCTTCTTTGAGTTTCGGTTGTGTCAATACCGATGACTTGAATAGTTCTCTTAATTGAACGACATGAATGTGCGGCTACGATGAGGCAAACTATGTTACATAGACAATATGTGAACTTTTAGCATCTCGTTGTGACTAGCCGATTGTCGATTAAGTCTCTTATGATGAACATTGTACGCTAGCTAGAAAGTGTGGAGTCTTGTTTGATAATTGTATCAATGTCTTGTGTGGTGAGGTCGTATTGAACATTGTGCTTGATGGCACCTAGAATTTGCCCCGTTGGTCCGGTAGATTGAGTGATGCAAGCAATAGACATGATCTTAGGCAAATATTTTGAAGAGTGAGCCAATTTGACAACATACCTCTTTGTGGCCAACCTTGTGAGAAGTGTGAACATTGCTTGGCCCCTTTTGAGCCTAACCTTTTCTTGGAAGAAACTTGAACAATTGTGAACTCTTTTTACCCCTTCACCTATAACTTTCATGAAGTATGATTTGTTTGAATAGCCAACTTAGGCCGAAAGCCTAAGTTCGGGGTGTGTGAAAAAATAAGAGAATCAAGAAGTGTGAAAAATTCCCCCAAAATAGATTGTTTGGAAAATAATGGAACCCCTCAATATAAAAAAAAGAATAGAAGAGAAAAAGAAATGAAAAAGACCAAAATCGAAATGTTGTGAAATAAAGTGTGTGAAAATTGCAAAAGAAATGGGGTATCTGGTGGTTCATATAAAGTTGAATAATGGGGTGGATTATGAGCATGTTTGAATGTTAAAGAAAAGGAGGAACAATGAGTTGCAGGCCATACTTCATGAAGGTAGGAGCCGCTAAACCTAAATTGCCATAACTTTACACACAGCCCCATTACAAGCCTTAAAAAGACCTTTATTTATCTTGAGTGAGCTGAAACGAATGTTGATTGGAAAATAAAGGCAAGCTATGGGTTGAGTCATGCATGTGTTCATCTTTGTGAGTGTGCGAGTTGCATGTGATTCCGGAGTCTTAAATCGTTGAGAAATTTTGTGTGAAAATGTTATCATCTTTGTTGTGAGGGCATTTGAATAACTTTGTTGAGCTTGAACTTGCATTTGAAGTTGCATTGTGAGCTTGAGTACTCTTGATAATGGTGAGTCACAATTTGAAACTTTGAGGGCGCATTTGATTATTGTATGTGTAGTTTGAGCCTTTTGTGTGCATTTATGTTGAGTCTTAAGCAGCACTGTTTGTAGACGCCCTTGTTGAACTAATTGATCTTGAGTATTACTTGAGGACAAGCAAAAGTTTAAGTTGGGGGTGTTGATGAGTCTGAGATTTCGACTCATCTAGGGCTTTGTTTTGATAGTATAAGTGTCCTCAAATGCCCCATTTGTGCTCTAAACGGATGTTAAAGTGGTGATTTGCAGCTATGAAGGCTAAGGAGCAAGGCAAGGACACTACCAGGCAAAAAGGAACAAACAAGCTGAAGAAGTGAAGAAAAGTGATCCTGGTGATCGCCAAGACCACTCGGCGAACCGCCGAGTGGCTCTTTAGCCCACCCAAAGTTACAGTACGCCACTCCTGAGATGATAAAAATTGGGCGATGAACATTCTCTATCGGCGACTCGCCTAATGGATCGGTGAAGAGGAGCTAGTTCATCGATATTTACAGGACCATTAGTGAGGATGTAAGCAGAATGGTGATCCAAGGGAGCAAACGGCACATCGCGGAACCGATCGGCATACTCGATATAGACCGCCTAAAGTTACAGTGTGCAATGGATGAAAACTCGCGTTAAGAAGGCGATGGGCAGGAGCTATTTGCGACTTGCCGACCTGTCGGCGAAGCGCGACTTACCTCACCGAATTACCCCAAAGGCCAAATTTCAAAAGAGTATAAATTAATTTTTTGAAAGGAGAGAAGGCTTTCAAACATTGTGAAAACTCAAACTTAGAACGAAAACACTGTTCTTGTTGGTTTTTGAGGTGATTTTCAAGTAGATTTCGAGTTGGATTTTGTAATTAAAGCTAAATCGATTCATTTTAAGGGTTTGAAAATCAATACCCATCTATGGAGACCGTAATAGGTATTGAATTCTCACTTTTTATGATGACTAGCTAAAACCCCATTCTTGGGGGTTTGACTATGTGATTAATTGCTTGATTGAGCTGATGTGTGTTAGAAATTATTGTTCGTATTAGTAATCTGAAGTGGGTCTAATTTATTAATGTTATTAGATTGATGTGTTGGAATGCTTATTTCAATGTTTCTTAGTGTTTTATGCTTGCTTGAGTGAGAGGTATAAAACTAAGGCTATAAATTAGCATTCGTAGTGATTGGGTTGTTGTGGGTTCAACTCGAGAGAGTGAATCCTAAGCCCCATTCTATCTATATAGCTCGAGAGAGTAGATGAAGTGAGGTTGTGGGCTGGTTTTAGTGTTTAGCTTGTTGAGGTTTGAGAGAACTCACCTGAAGCGGGATAGTTGTTCGAGAGAAATCTATCTCATCGAAAGTCCAGCCTACCCATGAAAATTTTGTAACCTTCAGTAATTAGCTAGCACCCATTTAGCAAAAATTGGCAGTTGGTCGGTCATTCCCCTAAGCATATCTTAATTATTTGATTTCCCCTGTTGTTTGTTATTGTTGTGATTGCTGAATGATACCAAATTCCCCCACCTGACATTTATGTCACTCTTTCGATTTATTTAAGTGATTCTGATAATTTCTATTCCTACAACCAATTGAATCACATTTACTACTTCATAATTGAATTCAAACTTGTACCGATCCCTATGGGTTCGACCCCAACTCACTTATTGGTTTTTACTAGATTACGACCGTCTACACCTAGTATTAGATGAGGTGTAGTTGAGTGTTAATCAAGACTTCATGGTCCCTTTTGTGAGTTCTTTTCGCAACAAGTATATTTCGGTGGTTTTTCACTATGTGTCGAAGTGGGTAGAAGCGGTGGCTTTACCCAACAATGATGGGTGGAGTGTAACGCAATTTCTCAAAAGGTATATCTTTGCGAGATTTGTCACCACTCGAGCTATCATAAGTGATGGTGGCTCCCATTTCTGTAATCTCCAATTTGAAGCACTCTTGTCAAAATATGGAGTGAAACACAAGGTTGATACATGTTACATCCTCAAACAAGTGAGGAAGTTGAGGTATCAAACCATGAGATAAAAAACATCTTGGCAATAATGGTGAATATCAATTGTATCGACTGGTCGAGGAAGATTGAAGACGCACTTTGGGCCTATGGAACAACCTTTAAATCTCCTATCGTAATGTCTCCATATCAACTAGTGTTTGGAAAGTCTTGTCACTTTCCAATAGAGTTGGACAAAAAACATTATGGGTATTGAAAGCTCTGAATCTGAGTTGGGAAATTGCTTCAAGAAATCGAGTCAATCAAATCCATGAGTTGGAAGAATTTTGACTAAGGGCATATGAGAGTTTAGCCCTTTACGAAGAGAAGGTGAAGTGATGGAATGATGCTAAAATCATACATTATGAGTTTTAGATAGGTGATTGGGTGTTGCTTTTTGATTCCAAGTTGAGATTTTTCCCACAAAAGTTGAAGTCAAAATGGTCGGGGCTATTTAAGGTTGCTAGAGTATTTGATAATGGGGTGACTAAGATAGAAAAGGCTGATGGGTTCAAGTTAAAGTTCAACGGCCAATTCTTGTAGTTTTACTTTGGAGAGAATCATGGTGTGAATGTGATTGAGGTTATGTACATCGATGAGGCTTGAGAGCATGTCCACATAATGCCACGACATTAACTAAGGCGCTTCTTGGGAGGCAACCCATGTTTTTAATGGTTTTTTAATAATGTGTGTTGATTGTGTAGGTAAAATTGAAGTCCCTAAACTCTGGGAATTTCGGCAAGCTGAAGAATGCGTTGGCGATTCGCCAAGTGCATTAGGTGAGCCCGCTCTGGCTAGCCCTTTTTGCTTAGCATTTTGTCAATCAGTTCTGTCATATTTGGTGAGGAAATGATCCCTCGGTGATTCACCGAATAGGATTGGCGATCTTGTCTTAGCTTTCCCTTTTAGAAGAAAAAATCTAAAGGAGTTAATGTCATCTTCGGCGAACAAATTCCCAGTTGGTGAGTTGTCATTCTGCTTTGGCAAGATCAATCGTGCTTGCTGAATTGAAATTCAAGATTGATGATCTGAGCAATCATTTTTGGCGAGCTTGAACTCGTTCCACAAGTTTCCAAATTGATTGGCGACGTTAGTCACGGCTCGCTGGATAGGTCGTCAGTTGAAAGGCCAAGAGCTTTTTGACCGTTTCAATGCCAACCATTCAAATTTCCTCAACTTTTCTTATTGCTAACTTCCCTATATACACTTCTAAATAGTTGTTTTTATTTTTTATAATCATTTTATTGTGTGGGATCACTTGCTTGCGTGGATTCCTGTGTACCAAACCCCTGCCGCTTTGTACTCGTCCTTTTACATTATAGAGGTTGTGTTTTTGTATAAATTTTGGCCTCTTTATGCATATTCCCTAATGAAATTGTATATCCCTGATTCTGGAACTATCGTTGAATTGTGTGGTGCTTAAATGAGTTAGATTCGTGCTTAATTTTGATTGTTTGATTGCCTATTGTTCTTAACTGTCGAATAGACTATGTGGTTGATTTTAAAGGGCGTTGGGTTAGTTAACCTTGAAATTGCTTGTGGGTGAAATGTGGGTCTTGCTTATATTTTGTGTGGGTGAATTCTGACTAGCCCAAATTTAAAAACATGGTTTGAGTTTGCCCAATGACAGATTGGGTGATGTCATTCTTAAGGGAAAATCGTCATTTCATTGTTTATTGTTGAAATTGGGGAGAAGTCTGATTACCCGGAGTGATTGGGTATGTTGGGTGACCTTGAATCGTGTGAAAATTATTTTTATAATTGATTGTTGCTTGTTGTTGAGTCGAGTTTTGAAATTTGGGTTACAGGGCTGCAAAATACTTGTTCGGCGAGCTCAGTCAAGCTCGCCAAGGTGATTCGGTGACTCGCCGTGTCAGCCCTAGCTCGCCTTTTTATTGAGAAATGTTTCCTGTAGTTTTTGTCCCTTTCATTGAGCTCTGTTAAGCTCACCAAATGAGTTTGGTGACTTGCCGACTCAATGTGTCGCTCACCATTTTTTCCCGAAATCTGATCAGTTGCCCTCATTCCTAACTATAGAATTAAATTAATAAAAAATGAGGAATTTTGGATATTAGGATGAAAGAAATTCCTCATTGAAGTCCTATATACCTTTATTTTGAAGATTGAGGAAGAATCGTGATTGTGATCTCTAGAATTCTAGTTAATCTTGTTATTTGAAGTGTTTGGGAAAAAAGAGGAGAAGAATTTGCCATAACTTATGAAATCTGATTGAATTTGACTTTTGAGGGAAGTTAATAGTCATGAAATAGGGTTATTGGATGAATGGTGAGTCGGGGATTTCGACTCATTTAAGGCTTATTATTCAAGGATTTAGTGTCCTTAATACCTATTTTATGCTCATAACTGATGTTAAAATGTTGATATGCAGCAATGAAGGCTCAAGAGTAAGGCAAAGACATTATGATCCAAAAAGGAGCGAAAAAGCTGAAAAAGTTGAAGGAAAGCAAAGTTGGAACTCGCCAAAGCCACTCGGCGAGTCGCCGAGTAGACCTTCAGCTCGCCTAAAGTTCCAACATAACAGCCATAGACGAAACCAATTTAGCGAGCAAACAAGAAATTCGGCAACATGTCGAAGGGATCGGCGATGCCGATCTGGCTCGCCAAAAGTTTCAAAATAAGTTGACGAAAAGAGCCAAACCAAAGGGTGAGAAGAGGAGCAACTCGGTGAATCACTGAACTTGTCGGCAAGCTTGACTTACTTCACCGAGTTGACTCCATGCTGAAATTTCGAGAACATATAAATGTAATTTTTAAAAGAAGAAAAGGAGTTCTCACACTGGTTACCTCTGGGTTTTTGAGTTTTTACATTCTAGAACATTGAATTTACATTTTTGAGTAGAAATTTAGTGATTGTGGTACTTTAGCTTCAATTTCAGCATTTTGGGAATTGCAGATCCTTAGCAAATCAAATGGAAAACTTTGTTGGTAACAATTTTTTGTGTTTCACTATGCTTGGCTAAAACCCCCTTTCCTTGGGGGTGTGATTATGTAGTTGAATGCATTAATTAGCTAATGGGTGTTGTTAGTTACTGATTTTAATGTTGTTTTGAACTGGGTTCAATTAATTGTTCATGTTTTAATTGAGGAATTGTAGTTGCAAATGCAATTCTAGCTTAGTTCTCTATGCTTGCTTGAGAAAGAGGTAATAGAGTAAAATTATTGATTGATAATTGTATTGATTGCGTCTTCAAGACCCTAGATTGAGAAAGTGGGTTTGATTGCGTCTTTACAAATCCAGCTTGAAAGAGTGGATTAATTAAGAAATTAGATTGTTTGGTTGTGTTATGCTCGCTGAGGTTCGAAAGAACTCACTTGAAACGCAATAGTTGATTGAGAAATGGCTATTGCACTCAAAACCTAGCTTACCCAGTGAGATTCAACACCTTTGAGTAACTAGTAATCACCCATTACGGGAAATTAGCATTCAACTTATCACACTCCTAAGGTCCAATCTCTACTTGTTTACTTCCCGTGTTAATTGTCTTAAATTGGTTACCCAAATCCCCCCCATTTGATATAAATTGTTGAAACTTTGTGATTTATTTTAATGTTGTGAAAGCGTCACCTCTACAAACGATTAGGACACATCTTTACTTCTTAATTAAATTCTCTACTGTATCACTCTTTGTCGGATTAACCCCAACTCTTAGTTTGGTTTATACTTGTTAGCGACCACCTACACTTAGAATTAGATGAAGTGTAGTTGAGCGTTATCAATGAGGAAAGAACAAAAACCTCCTCCTAGAACGTGAAAAGAAGAGAAAAACAATTTTTTTGGAGAACGTGCACGGTCCTGCAGCTGGAGCCTAGGTCACGTGGTTGTTCGCACAGTCGTGGTAGTAGCACTGACCTTACCGCGTGGTCGCGCGAAGGACATCTTCTGCGCATAGCAGATTCATGTAGACTTTGTAGTGCCTAGTAAAATGGGCATAACTTTTAGCACATAACAATAATTTGAGTGTGGTGAATGCGAGAATTGGAGTTGTTGGTAGAGAATTGAATAAGATGGAAGACCTAAGTGCAATTAAGGGCTTTTTGGTGAAATTAGAACTTATATTTAAGTGGTATACGATGTAAGTTATAATTTTAGTCCCCAGATGATATAAGTGTTCAAACACTACTAAGAAAATGTGAATTTTCGAAGGACGTTTTGTTGGAAATTAGCTTGTCGTTCAGAAATGTTTTCAACAAACTAAAAGTATTACACTATGTTGAAGTTTCAAAATTTCCTACACAGTATTTAGTTTATAGCTTGGAAAATGGTAGAATTTCAGCACAATATACTGGAGTTTCACTAATAAAAGTTTGAAATTTCAGTAGCTGCACTCTCTTGGAGTTTCACCCGTAGAAATTTTGAATAAAAGTTTCAAATTCCAATACAATACCACGTTTAATGAATGAATTGGTCGAGATCTTTTTTAATGGAAAGGATTGCACATGAAAAAAGTAAAATGAGAGGCTAAAGTGTCGGCCAGTCGCATTAATATGCAACTAAATATTTTTGAAGGGGTGACTAAATATTGATCCTTGTTAAACTTTTCCTCCATTTTTTTTATTTCCCGTCCAGTTTCTGGTATTCATATTGAGGTCCGACAAAATTTGAATTTGCATCGGAAAGTCTCATATTGAGGGTAAAGCGTTTCCTAACAAAGGTGAGTTTATACCTAGGAGAACTTGAACCCAAAATCTTTAATTAAAAAATTAAGTAATATTTATCACTGCACCACAACTTTGCGTATGTTACACGTATTTGTGTGCTGCCGATGACTAGTCCTTATTAGACAGGAAACTATTACCCTACAAAGTGGAAGTACATGTTCAATTGAAAGGCTTGTTGATAACATGACTTTATAATGATGGTTCATTTTTTGTGACTTGTGGGGCTGTTTATTTGAGTATCCAGTACTTTTAGTAAGATAATAAGTGTCCTAAAAAGTGAAAAGTGTATCAATTTAGGAAAATAATATATGTTTCATGCATTTGGCATTTGGGCTTAGTTCAAAGTGTTAATCAAATGGGTTTATATCATGTTTTGGTTGTTTCCTTTATAAATTAGGTGGTTCAAATAAATTGTGAATGCATGTTTAAATTTCAATCGTTGTAATTTTTAAGACCCAAAGAAGTGTGACAGTTTTATTTTGCACTTCAGACTTGTTTCTTTGGAAATCAGAAAAATAATTATGTTGCTAAAACTGTCTGAGCTTCCAAGTCGTTGCTGGACTCTATTTATAAATTATAGAACAGTTTTTTGATCGTTGAGTAGCAATCAAATCGATCTATTTTTGTTTTGCTTTAATCAAATTAGGATCTTCTCGACTCTTTGTGCAACTTGAACTCTTTATGCTATATCCCTCCCTATAAATGAAAGCTCAATAATAAACTAATAACCCAATAATTCATCACCTGGAGCTCATGATAATTGAGCAATAAAACATTTCCGATATCCTTGCTTATTCCACAAAAATTCTGAACAAAAATACATTGACGTACAACTTAATACAAGCATATTTTATTTGCCATCATCAGAAACATACTCAAACATATTCAACAAACAAAATATATGTAAAACATCTAACAGCTTGGAACTAAAGAAGCAAACTCAAGAAGCTCAGTGTCACGTTCAAATACAGACATATCCTGTTCAGTAAGCGTCACAAATGCATCGAGTCCACCACTTTGGTTATCCATCAAGATAGCCAACTTGTTATTTAATCCATTTGCTATACTCACCTTAGTAGGCTTCCCCCATCCAAAATCGATTTCATGAAGAGCAAATTTCACCAAACTTGTAATTTGATACGCATTAGGACCATTGTCATGATATTCCTGTTTCGATTTTGCTAGTTCGAGTAGCAAGGCCACAAACATGTTGTCATTGATGTTATCTCTTTTGTAAATTAGCTCTTTTGATTTCCTCATTTCACTGACCAATTTTGATATTGTCATACTTTCTTCATTACTTATTAATGCTGGACATATGGTAAGAAGATTTCCAATAGCATTTGGAGGCAAACCAACTTGTGCTCGCAAATCAACTGCTTGAACCATTGATGATGGTTGGAAAATCCCTGACTTTGCCTTTGCTGCTCTAACAGCACATTTGAAGATAAGTGCACTCCCAACTTCAGTACGTGTCGGATTTTGGACCTCTGATTCAGCAGCAACCGTGTTCTTAAGGTTAAGTAATTTCTCATTAGAGAAAATGTACCTTCTTTGGACACAATCATGTTTGTTTGACATGAATAATGGGGAGAGAAAAGGACCACTTGAAGGTGGAGGAAAAACAGATTGTTCAACATAGTGGAGAGATGGTATTGAAAAATTATTTGGATCGCAAGTTATCTCAGACCAATCACGAAAAAGATTGTAACCACTGCATCCATCTCCAATCTTATGTGATATACACATACTTATAGCTATTCCTCCACAATTAAAATAGGTGAGTTGAACTACAACTAGTCCACGGGTTGTGCAATTTGACCAAGGCAAACCTTGAGGGAATAGCAAATCTTCTATAGCTGTATTATGCCAGTTAAGAGTTTCTGATATGAGGCAATCAATTTGAACTTGAATGAATTCAGCCCCCGTGTTATTACAATCAACTGTAGTATTATCTTTAAGCCTTCCGGCATATGGATAATAAGTGGACAATATTTTGGATAAAGATTCCTGAAGAAGTTGAGATATTTGAGTATTGTTCTTTGAGATAGCATCTAGTTGGTGTTTGGTGTAGAAAAGGGAAAATGGAATGTAAGAGTTGCTGAAAGCTTGATCAATTAAAGAAAGTTTGTGCCATCTTTTAGTAGGAGAAGTTGGAGAAGATGGCTTGATGAGCTTCTCAGAGATAATGGATACAAGTGGATGTGCAACTGCAACTGACTCCATTTAGATATCAAATGGTAATGTTCTTTTTTTGGCTATGTTAGTGCCTTTTGCAGTTTACCACTTTTATAGCTGAAAATTAAATTAAATCCATATGTTTTAGTTAGCTAATTCAATGTTGGTAAGCCAAGGAATTACATTTTCTCTGTTGTTGAGCTAGCTAAGAAGGCTTCTTTATTTTTAGTGAGTCAAAGGTGTGCTAATAACAAAAGGAAGTCAAATCTTACCCTGCCTCTGTCTCTGGTGTACAAACTTGATTTATTTTTAAATGCTTATATTTCTCATGAAGAAATGATACGTGACTTCCAATTTGATTGAATTTACGGAAATTCATTAACTTTTGCATGAATTCTGTATTTGTAATGAAAAATTCAATAAAAATAAAAAGAAAAATGACTTGGAAACCCACTAAGAAAGTGTGTATAAAAATTAAAAAAAAAACGGAATGGTTTGATAGACACTTATATTTGTATGAGTTTATACTGTAGACACTTCTACTTGACCATTTTTCAAATGAACATTTAAATTCAATACGATTCAGCATTTTGAACCTTTCTGACCGTTGACCAGGCTCATGTGACAACTTACTATTGAGTTGGAACAAATATGTGATTTCACACGTAGAAAACGCGTAAACCTTGTATTTTAAACTAAAAATAATTAAAAGAACAAAGAAAAATAGATAAAAAAGACGAGAAAAAAAATTTAAAATAATTTTTTTTAACTTCTTCTTCCCCCAGCCCTCCCCATTCTTCCCCCAGCCCTCCCCATTCTTCCCCCTTCTTCTCCAGCCAATCCCCCATTTCTCTCACTTTCTCCCCTTCCCCACTCCTCTCCGGTTTCTTTTTCTCTTTCTTATTTTTCATTTTCTCTTTGTCCTCCCAAATAAAAAATAAAATGTGCAAGATATGAGAACCATAATGAGCAATAAAAAAAATCATAAAATACACAAATCTGAAGCACTCAAAATTGTTAACAATTTCAGTTCTCCGTTTTAAAATCTACTATTACCTGTAGTTATATAAACAAAGTGCTAAATATTTTTTATTTGTCTTCATTTTTATTTTTATGGGGTAAGATGACCAAGATCCGGTAGTTTTGGAGGGTAAAGATGTAACTATTGAATGTTTTTGTGAAATTAATTAGAGTGTGTTTGTGCAAATTTGTATATAAATATTAGGACATATTGAAGTATTTAATGGTGCTTGTTGGCATCAATGGAGAAAAGGGGTTTATAATGGTTGGTCAAGGAACAAAGATGGAGGAATGGAATGAAAAAGAAATTGAAAATATTTTTTTAAGAAAAAAATAATAATAAGTGATGTGTCATACATAATGTGACGTGGATGATGATGTTTTATTTTTATTGGGCGTTTGAAGTCCACACAAAGTCAAAGGTGTTTAAAATGATGAGTTTCACTGAGTTTAAGAATTCAGTTGACAAATGATTGAATAGAAGAGTCCACATTACAAATTTATACAAGTACAAGGGTCCACTAGACCATTTCACCAAAAAAAAAAAAAAAACCTTTTAAATTTTGCTACCCTCTCTTAGTCATGTTTTCCCTTGGTAAATGTCTCATTTCATTGTACCTTTAGTTATTTAACTCCCTTTTAATTCTTTTGCTTTTTATTTCTCTGTCACACCCCTATTTTTTCACCCCACTTATAGGGTTTGAAAAAAGTTTTTTCAATTAAAAGTGATGTTTTAATAAGGGATTATTTATTTACAAAATCGCTACTTGAAATTGAGTTTTGATGTCCCAAGACACCTTATTTAAATATCTAATCAAAAGAAAATTTTGACACTATTTAATTAATGGTCTACGAACTAAAAAATTGGATAAGAAATTCTATTGACCGGGGAGAAGATATTAAGCACCCCTCGAATCACATAGTTCTAGCACGATCAATTTATTAACTTATACTCGGCTTAAACTATTTTTTGAATATTTTGTGTTATTAATTATACATTTGATTTACTTTAGATTTGTTGAACTTTCATTAATCTTACCCAAGACTCAATGTTGCGACCTCAATTTTGACATATTCGATCAAGGCGCATAATTAAAAGTGCAACTAACAAAAAAAATTCTAATAAAAAAATTAATTAACTTAAAATATCAATCGTACTCTTAAAAAATAATGTTTACTCGTCAAATAAAACATAATAATTTTTTCTATGTTTTCAAACAAAGAGAATGTTAAGTAAAATTTTCTTAAAATAAATCAAACCTTGAATTCGTTTAAATATAAACATATATATATATTCTTGAATATGAAAAATTAACTCATATAAATATTCTTATCGCTTTTTAATTTATTTTTAAAACACATTCTAGTATAGTTGAGTGGATTATTTTAAATTCATAACACACAAAAATTACTAGATTAACATGAAAACAATATCATATATCACATACTCAAAAAATATTATGTATATAAGCACACAAATTTATTCAAACGAAATATAATAAAGTCAAGAGATGGACCTTTATAAATTTGAATCTTGAACTTTCCTAAATATTTCCTTGAATCAAGAATCGCAGATGAACACTGAAATAGGAACCCAAGTTTGACCTCACCAATTATCAAACTTTTTTTCAAAAAATAAATAAAGACTGTTTTTTCTTTCTTGTTCTGTCTATGTCTTTCTTTTTGTGTATGCGTTTATGTGTGTGTTGTGTTATTGTGTGAATTGTTTATTTTATGTTTTGTGGGTTGAGTATATCTAGGCATATAGTTACTAGTGTTGAAATTGAGTAAACAACAATATCAGAAACTTAGTTGAATATTATTGATAGAAGTCTCTCCAAATAAATAGAGATTACATATAGAACTGATTCCTAAAAATAAGCAACAAATAGATCCACAATTAATGAACTCCTAAAATCAGTAACAATAAAATCTTCCTGAGGAATAGGTCCACTAAAAATCAATTCTTTTATTTGGCTAAAATAAAACACTCAACAGCCTCCCTTAAACCAGATGTTATTCATCACATATGTTTACAATCATTCTCTGAGTAGACACCAAGTAATCCGCATAACTTCACAAATGGACCCAACTTAAGAGGCTCAGTTAATAAATCTGCAACCTGATCTTCACTTCTGTAAAATACCAACTCTATGACTTTATTATTGACAAGATCTCGAAGAAAATGATATCGCACATCAATGTGTTTACTTCTCTCATGTAAGATTGGACTCTTGGAGAGCTTGATTGTAGAACTATTGTCATAGCAAATCATTGTTGGTTCTTGCTGAAGTTGATGTAGCATTTCAAGTATTCTTTTCAACCAAATAGCTTGACACGCACTTGATGTTGTAGCAATGTACTCTGATTCAATTGTTGACAGAGTAACAATTTGTTGTTTCTTTGATAACCACGATAAAGCCCCTGAACTTAACATGAAAGCATACCCATAAGTACTTCTTCTGCCATCTAAATTACCTGCATAGTCATTGTCACTGTAACCAACAAGATCAGATGTTCCTTCATTCTTATAAAAAATACAAAAATCAATGGAACCCTTCACATAACGCTTTATTCTTTTTGCAGCAGCAAGATGAAATTCGGTTGGACATCTCATATGTATGCTAACTAAACTCACATCATATGCTATGTCCGGTCTAATAGCAGTTAAATACAATAAGTTCCCAACAATCTATTTGAATAAAGTGCTATTAACCTTCTGGCCTTCAGGATCCACTGCCAACTTCACTCCTGAATCAACTGGAGTACTGGCCAAGTTACAACTACTCATCTGAAATTTATCCAAGATCTCTCAAGCATACTTCTTTTGCATAGTAAAAATTTCTGAAGCAGATTGTACTACTTCAATGCCAAGAAAATAGCGCATCATACCTAGATCAGACATCTCAAATTTTGACATCATAGATTGCTTAAAATCATCCATCATACTTTTATCATTTCCTGTGTAGATCAAATCATCTACATGTAAGAAAACAATCAAAAGCTTTGATGAGGTACCAAATTTAGTAAAAAGTGAATGCTCATGTGGACATTTCTGAAATCCCACCTTAAAAAAATAAGCCTCTATATGAGGGTACCAAGCTCCAAGTGCTTGTTTCAACCCATATAAAACCTTTTTCAGCTTGTATACTTTCTCTTCACTACCTTGCTTTACATATCCAAGAGGTTGATCAATATATACCCGTTCATATAACTTACCATGAAAAAATGCTGATTTTACATCCAATTGATAAATTGACCAAGAATTTTGTGCAGCCATAACTATTATCAGACGAATAGTATCGAGCCTGGCGATTGGAACAAACACTTCCCTATAATCAATGACAAATTTCTGAGTGTATCCCTTCACCACCAGTCGTGCTTTGTACTTGTCAACCTCACCTTTTTATTTGTTTGGTCTTGTAAACTCACTTCACACCAATGGTCTTCTCGCCTTGTAGAAGATCAGTCAGCTCCCAAGTATCATTCCTTTCGATTGATTCAATTTCTACATCCATAGCTTTCTGCCATTGTAAGTCATTTGATGCATCTTCGTATGCAATGGGATCACAATCAGCAAATAAAATAAGATTGGCAGTATTATTATCATCGGATAGTTCATCCCCACTTACATAATCAATCATCCAATGTGGCCTCCTTATTTGACGTTGATTTCGTTCAGTTTTCATTCTTGATGATTGTTCTTCACTTGAGATCCTTGCATCTTGGTCGGTTATCACATCATTAGATAAATGTTGCTGCACATTTGATCTATCTTGCTGATTTGGCCCTTCAATCACTGGTGGTAATTCCTCCCCTTCAACATGTATTGAGGTTGGTTGTCTTTCTACACTATTCCAACCCTATGATTCAGCTTTATCTAAATTGACGTCATGACTTACATTAAATTATCTTTGTATGTGGATTATACAATCTGTAAGCCTTTGACTTTTCGTTCACTCCAAGGAAAATACATAGGATTTCCTTGTCGTCGAGTTTCCTTCACCTTTCATCAGGAATATGGGCATATGCTATACACCCAATAATACTAAAATGATCAACATTTGGTTTTTGAGAGAACCAAGCTTCTTTTGGTGTCATATTTTTCACAGCAAAAGTATATGAACACTCCAATTAATTGCCTCTGGCCAAAAACTTTTTGGGATGCTCTGAGTTGCCAACATGTATCTTACCATGTTCAAAATGGTATGATTCTTCCTCTCAGATACACCATTTTGTTATGGTGTATGAGTTGTTGTCAGTTGCCTCTGAATTCCATTCATAGCGTAAAAGCTTGTGAACTCATTGGAATTGAACTCACCATCATGAATCAGTTCGAAGAATTTTGATTTTCTTCCCCGACTCCTTTTCAACAAAGACCTTGAATCGCTTGAATGTGCTAAAAGCCTCATTCTTGTGTTGCAAAATCTGAACTCACGTCTTTCTGATATAGTCATCAGTAAAAGATATAAAATATCTTTTATTAGTGTTTGAGGCTGGATTGATTGGACCACAAAGGTCTAAGTGAATTAATTGCAACAATTCCTTAGCCCTCCATGCTTTTACTATCAGAAAGGATTCACCATGTTGTTTACCAACAACACAATTTAGAAAAACTTTGGTAGTAACATCGATTAGGGGAAGACCACCAACCATATTCCTTTGCTGCAGGGTTCTCAAATCATTAAAATTGAGGGGTCCATAGCGCATATGTCATAACCATGTAGAGTCCACCATTTTTGTTGTCAAGCATGCTTGGTCATTACTATGTAAAGGAAATAATCGATTGACTGTCATTTTACTTCAAGAATTGTTTCCTTCAGTGGATGTTGTATTGTGCAGTAACCCTTTTGGATAACAATTTTGTAGCTTCTTTCTTCCAGCTGCCCCATGCTAAGAAGATTGTTCTTTAATTCAGGAACATAAAAAACTTCATTAACTTTGAAAAAATATTCATTCACCTGCAATCTGATAGTGCCTTGTCCCATAACAGAAATACAAGAACATGGCATATGTCCACAGTATACTATGCCAGGAACACCTCAATAAAATGGTGTTGCAGAAAGACTTAATCGAACACTTATGGATATGATTAGGAGTATGATGAGTAATTCCTCATTACCCAAATCATTGTGGATGTATTCTCTTAAAACCATTGTATACTTATTGAAACAAGATTCCTAGTAAGGCAGTTCCAAAGACCTTTTTTGAATTGTGGACAGGAAGGAAACCTAGTTTAAGACACCTGCATGGGTTGTCCAGCGGAAGCCAGAGTTTATAATCCACATGAAAATAAATTAGTTTCTCGAACGGTAAGTGGTTACTTTATTGGTTATCCAGAGAAATCTAAAGGGTATAGGTTTTACTGTCCAAATCATAGTTTGAGAATTGTGGAAACCGATATGCAAGATTCATTGAATATGGTGAAGTTAGTGAGAGTGTTGAACAACAAAGTGTGGAAATTAATGAGGTAAGGATAAATATTTCATTGCCCATGAATGTACCTACTTCCACACAAATAACAAATGTTGTTCCTCTTGTTGAAGAACACTATAACAATGGTGAACAACATTTGGGTGAAACACTTAAAGAAGGAACTAACTCACAAGTATCTGACGCAAATGAACGACAAACAATACTATTAAGAAAATCGGTCATTTCAGATGATCATGTGATTTATTTGCAAGAGTCAGATTTTGACATTGAAATTAATAAAGATCTAATTTCATTTTCACAGGCCATAGAGAACACTGAGTCTGATAAATAGATTGATGCCATAAATGAAGAGTTAAAATTCATGGAATATAAAAAAGTCTGGGATCTCTTTCAATTATCAGAAAGTTCTAAAAGAATCGGGTGTAGATGGGTCTTCAAGACCAAACGCGATTCTAATGATAATATTGAACGATATAAAGCCAAACTTGTTGCCAAGGGATACACTCAAAAAGGAGGTATTGATTATAAAATGACCTTTTCACCGGTCTCAAAGAAAGACTCATTAAGAATTATTTTGGCTTTGGTAACTCATTATGATTTATAGTTACATCAAATGGATGTGAAAACTGCCCTTCTTAATGGATACCTCGAGGAGGATGTTTATATGAACCAACCAGAGGGTTTCGAAATTAAATGAAAAAATAAAATGGTGTGTAAGCTAAAGAAGTAAATATATGGACTCAAAAAACCCTCACGACAATGGTATATAAAGTTTATGATACCATAACATCTTTTGAATTTAGGAGATTACCGTTGATCGGTGTATATACCAAAAGATCAGTGGGAGTAAGTTTATATTTTTAGTCCTGTATGTTGATGACATTTTACTTGCTGCTAATGATTTAGGCATGTTGCGTGAGACGAAAGACTTTCTCTTTATAAAATTTGAAATAAAAGATATGGGTGAGGCATCATATGTGATAGGGATAAAAATATTTCTTGATAGATCAGAAGGATTATTGAGACTGTCTCAAAAAGGATATATCGAAAGAGTTTTAAAGAGATTTAACATGAACAATTGTTCAGCAGGAATAGTTCCCATTTAAAAGGGGACAAATTTAATATCATGCAATTCCCAAAGAATGATGTAGAATGAAAGGAAATGAAATTAATTCCTTAGTCTTCTATTATTGGAAGTTTGATGTATGTCAAAACTTGCACAAGACCGAATATTAGTTTTGCGGTTGGAATGCTAGGAAGATATCAAAGTAACCTTGGAATTGATCACGGAAAAGCTGCAAAGAAAATCTTGAGGTACCTAAAAGGAACGAAGGATTACATGCTCATGTATAGGAAATCCAATCACTTAGAAGTTACTGGATACTCGGATTCAGATTTTGTTGGATGTGTTAACACTAGAAAGTCCACATTTAGTTACTTGTTCCTATTGGCTGAAGGAGCAATATCGTGGAAGAGTGCTAAACAATCTATCATTGCTACATCCATAATGGAAGCAGAATTTGTCGAATTTTTTGAAGCCATAATTCATGCATTATGACTGTGGAACTTTATTTCAGGACTAGGGGTTGTCGACGTCATTACCAAGTCGCTAAAAAATTTATTGTAGTAAGAAACTACAGCAGTATTCTTCTCCAAGAGCGATAAGTACTCCAAAGGTGTCAAACATATGGAATTAAAGTACTTTACTATCAAGGTAGAAGTTGAGAAATAAAGAGTGTTACTTGAGAATATTAGAACTGATCTTATGATTGTAGATCCGTTAACAAAGGCTTAAAACCAAAGACATTTAAAGAATATGTTCAAAGAATGAGTCTTGGTTGTACTTATGATTGATATATTTATGATATTTTTATACTTTGAGCTCAATTACGTATTTCTGATATACATTAATGAATCTCTTGTTTCTCATAATGGTATACACATTATTGTTTTGAGATATTACAAGATAAGTCTCTATGAGACATTATTGTGGACTGTAATGTTATATGTTTTATAGCTTATGAACCTAATATGATAAGTTGCTAATGTAGTAGTATATGGAAGGAGTATGTAGCTTAAAATTTATGCATAACCGTCATAACTCGCATCAGTAGTTTGTTATATTATGGTATGTATGATGGACATTATAGAAGAGATGTATTGTATGCGCAACTAATGTTTATGGAATATTAATGTTATATGGTCATTGGGCCAAGTGGGAGAATGTAAGAATAATTTCTTACTTATAACCCAAGTTTACTTGTGACCCAAATAATACCCTAAATAATATTTAATGAAGAATAGATCTCATCCGTACATTGGTTACTTGATGACATACCAGATTAAGTCTTAACCTCTATAAATTGTTCCTCCCTCCATCCATTAGGGTTACCACATATTCTCTACATTAATTTCATCGCTGATGGTTGTGGTAACATAAGGCTAGGGCAAGGAGGTAGAAACCAATTTACGACTAACGCTTCCGCTTCTCTCTATGATGATGTCTTCTGCATCAGGTATGTGCCCCTAACGATCTCTATGTAAGATTACCGTGTTCAACATCCTGATGTGTATTAAATTATTTAATCTTATATATGGCATCAGAGCCTGGATTGTTTGAGCAGAGAATCTTTGTATATCTTCTGCATCTAATTAAAATAAGTAGAAAAAAGTTTTTCACGGGTATAGCCAACTGTTTTTGCCCAATCTGTAACACCCCAGGTTCGAGAAAGGGGCAAGATAGCAGTTTTTAGGAGTTGCAGGTGCCATCCCATGGAGGCCAACCACAGCCAGTGGATAGGACCACGGACCGTAGGTGTGGTCCGTGGATTGGCAACCAAAAATGCTCAGGAGTCAGGAACCACGGCCTGGACCAACGGACCGTCGGTGGGTCCACAGTCCGTGGTTGAGGGCCCGTTGTCACGATCCAGGGGTACCCCCTAGATGTAACATGGCGTATAGGACTCCGAGAGACCCCATACAGGCCACTTAGCATTCATAACATAAGAAATAGAACAATAGAGGTAAAAACAACATTCCAAGTCCAAATTTTTTATAAAAGTAAAGCGGAAGTCTAAAACACTTGTCTCATTAGCCATCTAGTACAATAGAATGAAATTGGTCCTAGCCCATACATCATGTCCAAAACTGAAATACAAGAAAGAAATTGAAACAATGAAAGTTCGTCCTCGAAAAATGAGGACTCACCAAAGCTCGGAAACCTTGCAATCAACCACTAGTCACGAAGCTGAGAAACCTAACTCTTGGACCCTACATTTGGGGAAATGTAGGCAAGAGTATGCGTTAATACAAAACAATGTACCAAATATGATAGTTATGCATAAAACATTTAAATCATACTAAAAGAGGATATTTCATGACATGCAATTGACCAAGCTAAATCATGATATAAAAGGGTTACAAAACATAAGTCATAAAACATGGTCAATGCTAGCTAACATCATTTAAAGTCTTTGAACACATGTGAGATACTTCTTGAAGTAACCTTAGTTCATTATTAATGTGGGAAGTAGCCTTAACCGACATAGAGATCATGTGAGCTATAACATGATCCCCCGGTGTCTCCCACACTGAAAAGGGTGGTCCTACTTTCCAAGGTAAGGACCATGAACTTCTAGCTTAAGTGGATCCACTAGCTAATGTATATCTAGACAATCATCCTATGGGGGCACATAGGTAAGGAATAAGGAGATTGCTTCTAGAAACCCGACCTCTACTAACGGGAGAGCTTCCATCTCAATATCCTCTCGGTGATAAGCATAAATCGCATGGAATAGTCATTTCTTACTTGTTCTTATTATCCATGGAAGGGGACGTCATCTTGCCCATCCAATCTAAGTCATTATTCATGGAAAGGTATCATTCAATGACCAATCCAAGCTAGATTTCATTAGGATAGCTCTTAATCTTTGATTCAATTAGGTGAGAAGACCTTTCAACCCTAGAGTTCTTATTATGTGAGAAAACATTTCACATCATGCTTTCATGTGTATATGAGAACAATCCTTTCAACAACAAAACAACAACATCATCATTGATACTTTACTCTCAAAGCATCCTTAAAACATTTGCATAGATTTCATAAGAACATGCATCATTCCATAATTTAACTTTCAAGGTTCACAAACCACTTTCAATCATCAACATTTAGAAAACATGGTGTAGATATGGATTTCATAATAAATTAATGTAAATCTATCAATACATGCTTAACTTCATAAAACTCTTCCTTCATAATCAAAATCCCACATCATATGCTCATAATTTGAAAAAATGGGGATTATATGGGTTCATGGGGAAATCATCATAAAAATTATTGTATTTCATCAATTCATGCATAAGAGATCATAATTCAATCATTTAAATCAATTATCAAGAGAACCCATGGCCATTGAAGAAAATCTTAACTCAATTGGAGGTTTCTAACTTTGAAAATTGGAGAATTTGGGAACTCCATGAATGGAAGGAATCCATGGATGAAAACTATCATACCTTGAAGCCAATTGCTAATCTTCAATGGAAGAATTGAGACTTGACTTGAAACCCGAGGTTGAATCCTTCTTCTTCAAGCTTTCTAGAGAGAAAAATATTTGAGAGGAGTTCTTTTTGGTGAGTTTGAAGAGAATGAAGTGAATGGGTGAGTTTTGGGGTTAAAATTACTTATATAGGGGTCTTAGTGAAGGGCAAAACGACGTAGTATAGAGATAAAATAATTAGGAAAAGACCGAACTTCCACTAAAAATAACTACTAGCCCACCATCCACGGCCACGACCGACCGACCGTGGATAGGATGACAGTTCGTCCTGCACGGCCGTTGTTCGTATCAGAGGCTTGATTTTGGGCAATCGAACCATGGGACCCCAACCACTAACCGTGGTCTGACCGACGGTCCGTCGGTCAGGCCGTGGTTTCATGGCTCCTGAAAACTTTGGGTGCCCAGTCCACAGACCACACCCACGATCCGTGGTCCAATCCACCAGCCTTGGTTGGCCCCACGTGGCTAGCACCTGAAATTCCTGAAAACTTGCTATGTTGCCCTTTTTCGAATCCGGAGTTTTACAATATCTTCCCCTTGGGATCATTCGTCCTCGAATGAGATTCAAGTAGGTATGAAAAGAGTAGGAGAGAAACTAACAACCCAATCATCAATGCAACTTCCTCTAAATGCATATAACCAAGGAGGAATATTCATTCCAAGCTAGGACATACACAAAACATCATAAGAGGGGTGGAACTAAATCTAACAACCCATCATACATGCAATACACATATCCAAGGAGGAAACATCAACTCCAAGCTAACATCCGAGGAGGAAACATCAACTCCAAGCTAGAAACATGTTCATATCATCATATCATGTAGTCTACATGCAATTCATACTCATATGCACATCAACATATATGAGTCAATCAAATAAACTCATTTTCTCAAAACTTGAACTTTTCATAAATCATGCATAGTAAGGAAATTATGGAAACATATAAAACACATAACTCCAAAACAAAGAACAAACCATGAGGAACTCATTACCTCAAGTAAAAGTAGGAGTAGAAGCAAAGAGATGAGGATATCGGGATATCATATCGGCCTTGGCCTCCCAAGTAGCACCCTCAACTAACTGATTCCTCCACAACACTTTCACGGAAGCTACTTCCTTATTTCTCAACTTTTTGACTTGTCGGTCTAAAATCTCAACCGGAACTTCTTCATAAGAAAGATTCTCCTTAACTCTCAAACCTTCTAAGGGAACTATGGATGTCGGAGCACCAACACATTTCTTCAACATAGAGACATGGAAAACTAGATGCACCGAAGCCAACTCATTAGGCAAATCTAGTTCATAAGAAACCTTACCAACACGTCTCAAGATCTGATATGGGCCTACATATCGGGACTAAGCTTCCCTTTCTTACCAAACCTCATCACACCCTTCATGGGTGAAATTTTCAAGTAAACCCAATCATGAACATCAAAGTCAAGATCTCTTCTTCTCACATCAGCATAAGACTTTTGCCGACTTTGAGTCATTTTCAACCTTTCTCTAATAAGTCGAACTTTCTCTATGGCCTCATGTACCAACACGGGACCAATCAGGGAAAATTCACCCACCTCAAACCATCATATAGGAGATCTACACCTCCTACCATACAATGCCTCAAATGGAGCCATATCTATACTCGAGTGATAGATATTGTTATAAGAAAATTCAATCAATGGTAAATGGTCATCCCAATTACCCTTAAAATCAATCACACAAGACCTTAACATGTCTTCCAATGTTTGGATAGTACGATCCTCTTGCCCATCGGTTTGGGGATGAAAGGTCGTACTAAGCTTAACATGAGTACAAGACCCTTTTGGAAAGACTTCAAAAACTGAGAAGTGAATTGGGTACCGCGATCGGAAATAATGGATAAAGGCACTCCGTACAACTTTACCATTTCTCTCAAGTACAACTTAGCATAGTCCTCCGCCAAATATGAAACCTTAACGGGAATAAAATGAGTCGATTTTGTCATCCGATCTACTATAACTCAAATCAAATCATATTGTCACCAGGTGCGAGGCAACCCAACAATAAAGTTCATATTCACATCTTCCCACTTCCAAGTAGGAATACTAATGTCTTGGGACAAACCTCCCAATTTCTAATGCTCAACTTTCACTTGTTGACAATTAGGACACTTAGTCACAAATTCTGCAATATCCTTCTTCATCCCATTCGACCAATAGACCTCCCGTAAAACAGGGTACATCTTGGTGGCTCCCGGGTGAATGAAATACCATGAACTATGGGCTTCTGACAAGATCTGTTCCCTCAAGTCATCAATATTTGGAACACACAAGCGACCTTGATATCTAAGGACACCATCTCCCCCTTGGGAGAAAGCCTCAAAGGATTTCTTAAGCACCGCTTCTTTTAACTCAACAAAAATTGGATCAAGACCCTTAGTAGAGTCAACTAACTAAACTCCCAATCGGTCCAATCTATGAACATCTCTAACCAACTCTTTCTTACCTTCTTCAATATGAACAACACTACCCATGGACAATTGACTAAGAGCATCCGCTGCCACATTTGCCTTTCTGCGGTGATAGAGAACACTCATATCATAATCTTTTAATAACTCAAGCCACCTTCTTTGGCGAAGATTTAGATCCTTATGACTAAACACATATTGCAAACTCTTGTGATCGGTAAACACATCTACATGCACACCATACAAATAAGGCCTCCAAATCTTTAAGGCAAAAACAACCGCCGCTAATTCAAGGTCATAGGTAGGATAATTATTTTCATGAATCTTAAGTTTCCTTGAGGCATAGGCAATAACTTTCCCATTTTGCATAAGCACACATCCTAGTCCAACTCTCGAGGCGTCACAATAAACAACAAAACCATTAGTTCCTTTCGGTAAAGTCAACACCGGAGCGAAAATAAGTCTATCATTCAATTCTTGAAAACTCTTCTCACACGTTTCAGACCATATGAACTTAGCCTTCTTTTGAGTCAAAGACGTCAAAGGAGAGGCAATTGAAGAAAATCCCTCAACAAACCTTCTATAGTAACCGACTAAACCCAATAAACTTTTAATAACTGAAGGGGTTATAGGTCTAGGCCAACCCTTGACCACATCCGTCTTCATAGGATCTACCTCAATGCCCTTACTTGACATAACGTGACCAAGAAAAGCTACGGACCTTAGCCAAAACTCACATTTACTAAACTTTGCATAGAGTTGTTGGTCCTTAAGAATTTGTAACACGATCCTCAAATGATCAATACGTTCATTCTCACTTCTCGAATAGATCAATATATCATCAATGAACACAATCACAAATATGTTGAGGTATTGTCTAAACACTCTATTCATCAAATCCATAAATGTCTCTGGAGCATTAGTCAACCCAAATTACATTACCAAAAACTCATAATGACAATACCGAGTTCGAAAAGCCATCTTCGGAATGTCATCTTCCCTCACCCTCAATTGGTGATAACCTGACCGGAGGTCAATCTTAGAGAAATAACTTGCTCCTTGAAGTTGGTCAAACAAGTCATCTATCCTTGGAAGAGGATACTTATTCTTAATGGTTACCTTTTTCAACTGACGATAGTCAATACACATACAAAGAGAACCATCTTTCTTTCTAACAAACAAAACTGGAGCACCCCATGGAGAGATACTCGGTCGGATAAAACCCTTATCCAACAAATCCTTCAATTGTTCTTTCAAATCCTTAAGTTCTGCCAGAGCCATACGATAAGGAGGAATAGAAATAGGCTGCGTATCTGGGAGAAGGTCAATACCGAAGTCTATTTCCCTTTCAGGAGGAATACCGAGTAAATCATCTGGGAACACTTTCGAAAACTCATTAACAACAGGGACCGACTCAAGAATAGGGGTTTCAGAATCCACATCCCTCACCCTAACTAGATGATAAATGCAACCCTTAGAAATCATCTTTCTAGCTTTAAGACGAGACAAACTGACCCTTAGGAAAAGAATTTCCCCCTTTTCATTCTAAGACAGGCTCATTCGGAAACTGAAACTTGACTACACGAGTCCGACAATCAATAGAAGCATAACATGAATGCAACCAATCCATCCCAAGTATAACATCAAAATCTAGCATATCAAGCTCTACCAAGTCAACAAGAGTAAATCTATGGGACAAGGAGACGGGACACTTTCTATAGACCCTCTTAGCCATAATAGAATCACCAATAGGAGTAGAGACAAAAAAAAGGATCTAACAACACATCCAGAAGAACATCAAACCTCATAGCCACATATGGCGTCACAAAAGACAAGGTAATACCGGGATCAAGTAAAGCATAAACATCAAGTTGTAAAACTTTAAACATACCGGTAACCACATCGGGAGAACCCTCTTGTTCACCACGAGTCTGAAGTGCATAGAATCGGTTTTGCTTAGGAGCATTGGAACCCAAACCACTAGGTAGAGCTTGCTTGCCCTCTTTTTTTTTTTGCCGTGAGCATTGGGCAATCCCTCATCTTATGACCATTTTTGCCACAACTAAAGCAACCATCCGTTCTGGCTAGGCACTTACCCTCGTGCTTCTTTCCACACCTAGCACAAGTAGACATAGGCAATGAAGATCCACTACCATTCCCTCCTTGAGGCTTAGGGTTAGACACCCTATCTTTGTTGAATTTATGAGGATAATTGGAGGAACCTTGACCAGAAAACGTTTGTCGAAACCTAGGACGACCATGTCCATTGGACCTTGCATGTGAAAAATTACCATTACCGGTTTTATCCCTCTTTGACTCCCTAGACTTTTCCATAAGTTTCTCATCTTCAATATGTTGTGCATGAACCATGAGACGAGAGATGTCCATGTCATTAATGAGCATAGCAGTACGACACTCTTTAACCACCATTTCAGACACACCCGAAATGAAAATACTCATCCTTGCCCTTGAATCGGCAACCATTGTTGGAGCATATTTAGACAATTGTGTGAACTTTAGAGCATATTCCCTCACACTCATACTTTCTTGTAGAAGGTTGATGAACTCAAGCACCTTGACTTCCTTCATTTAAAGGGGAAAGAACCTATCAAGAAAAGTGGCCTTAAACTTCTCCCAATCAAGAGGACCTGCATCTTCTGGTCTCCCTTCTTTCCATTGGTTGAAACAAATTCGAGCCAAACCTTTAAGTTGGTAAGCTTCCAACTCCGCCTTTTCAACCGGCTTAACTCCCATGATCATCAAGACCTTATAAACCTCATCAATGAACTCTTGAGGATCTTCCTCAACCTTAGAACCATGAAACTCCGGAGGATTCATCCTAGTGAAGTCCCTTACTCTAGATGCAGTCGTACCCACATTTGGTTTTACGGGAACCGAAACCTCCCTATTAGCTTGGGACGTCACGGCTTGAACCAACACTTGAAAAGCAGTCCAAAACTCCGCATTAGTCACTAGCTCGGCCAAAGGATCGATGAGAACTTGAGGAGCTTGGGGAGGAGCTTCTTGTTCCTCATTCTCCCTCGCATTCCTTCTAGCATAAGCTCTTCAAGTAGCCATATCCTGTAGAGCATCAGATAAGGATTAGGAGAGAGACCTTATAGAGTTAAATTCTATCGCACGACTTTAGAGTAATGAAAGAAGTGGAGTTACCTAATAATCTTGTAGCCTCTTATTCATAAATGTGGCGCGCTTCACACTCATGAACAAGACTCTACTTGACATGGCATATGAGACATCGTAGGACCATTCTAAACCTTGTGGTCTGATTACCAAATTTATCACAACCCAGGGGTAGCTCCTAGATGTAACATGGCGTATAGGACCCCGAGAGACCACATACAAGCCACTTAGCATTCATAACATAAGAAATAGAACAATAGAGGTAAAAACAACAATTCAAGTCAAAATTTTTTATAAAAGTAAAGCGGAAGTCTAAAACACTTGTCTCATTAGCCATCTAGTACAATAGAATAAAGTTAGGCCTAGCCCATACATCATGTCTAAAACTGAAATACAAGAAAGAAACTGAAACAATGAAAGTTCGTCCTCGAAATATGAGGACTCACCAAAGCTCGAGAACCTCACAATCATACACTAGCCATGAAACTGAGAAACCTGACTGTCGGACCCTACATTCGGGGAAATGTAGGTAAGAGTATACGTTAGTACAAAACAATGTACCAAGTATGATAGATATGCATAAAACATTTAAATCATGTTAAAAGAGGACATTTCATGACATGCAATTTACCAAGCTAAAACATGATATAAAAGGGTTAGAAAACATAAGTCATAAAACAAGTTCAATGCAAGCTAACATCATTTAAAGTCTTTGAACACATGTGAGATACTTCTTGAATTAACATTAGTTCATTATTAATGTGGGAAGTAGCCTTAAGTGACATAGAGACCATGTGAGCTATAACATGATCCCCCGGTGTCTCCCACACCGAAAAGGGTTGTCCTACTTTCCAAGGTAAAGACATGAAATTCTAGCTTAAGTGGATCCACTAGCTAATATCTATCTATACACTCATCCTATGGGGGCCTAGAAACCCGGCCTCTACTAATGGGAGAGCTTCCATCTCAATATCCTCTCGGTGCTAAGCATAAATTCCATGGAATAGTCATTTCTTACTTGTTCTTGTTATCCATGGAAGGGCACGTCATCTTGCCAATCCAAGATAAGTCATTATATATGCAAAGGTATCATTCAATAACCAATCCAAGCTAGATTTCATTAGGATAGCTCTTGATCTTTGATTCAATTAGGTGAGAAGACCTTTCAATGCTAGAATCTTTATTATGTGAGAAAACCTTTCACATCATTCTTTCATGTGTATATGAGAACAATCCTTTAAATAACACAACAACAACATCATCATTGATACTTTACTCTCAAAGCATCCTTAAAATATTTGCATAGATTTCATAAGAACATGCATAATTCCATAAATTACCTTTCAAGGTTCACAACTCACTTTCAATCATCAACATTTAGAAAACATGATTTAGATATGGATTTCATCATAAATTCATGTAAATCTATCAATACATGATTAACTTCATAAAACTCTTCCTTCATAATGAAAATCCCACATTATACGCTCATATTTTGAAAACATGGGGATTACATGGGTTCATGGGGAAATCATCATAAAAATCATAGTATTTCATCAGTTCATGCATAAGAAATCATAATTCAATTATTTAAATCAATAATCAAGAGAACCCATGGCCATTGAAGAAAACCCTAACTCAATTGGGGGTTTCTAATTTTGAAAATAGGAGAATTTGGGAACTTCATGAATGGAAGGAATCCATGTATGAAAACTATCATACCTTGAAGCCAATTTCTAATATTTAATGGATGAATTGTGACTTGACTTGAAACCATAGGTTAAATCCTTCATCTTCAAGCTTTCTAGAGAGAGAAATATTTGAGAGTTCTTCTTTTTGGTGAGTTTGAAGAAAATGAAGTGAATGGGTGAGTTTTGGGGTTAAAATCACTTATATAGGGGTCTTAGTAAAGGGCAAAACAACGTAGTATAGAGATAAAATAATTAGGAAAAGACCCAACAGCCCTTAAAAAATAACTGTCAACCCACCATCAACGGCCACGACCGACGGACCGTGGACTAGACGACGGTCCGTCCTACATGGCCGTCGTTCGTATTAGAGGCCTGAATTTGGGCCATCAAATGACGGCCCCCAACCACGGACCGTGTTCTGACCAACGGTCCGTTGGTCAGGCCGTGGTTTCA
Organism: Solanum etuberosum; assembly: GCA_029582245.1. Lineage (NCBI taxonomy): Eukaryota > Viridiplantae > Streptophyta > Magnoliopsida > Solanales > Solanaceae > Solanum > Solanum etuberosum. The sequence goes on from JAJONR010001660.1 coordinate 88,115, forward strand.
TGGCTCCTGAAAACTTTGGCTGCCCAGTCCACGGACCACACCCATGGTCCGTGGTCCCATCCACGGGTCATGGCAAGCCCCACGTGGCTGGCACTTGAAATTCCTGAAAACTTGCTATGTTGCCCTTTTTCGAATCCGGGGTGCTACACCCGTGGTCCAGACCCCCAAAATCCAGCTTCTGATGATGGACGGCGGACCGATAAGACGGGTGGTTGGTCACACCATGGTCCATCGGTCAGGGTTCGTGGGTCGGCAAGTCGGCAGTTATTTTAAGGGCAGTTAGGTCTTCTCCTAATTAGTCTAGGCTAATACTATGTCGTTTTACCCTTCACTAAGACCCCCATATAAGTATTTTAACCCCCAAATTTCCCCAATTGAAATCATTCTTTAAAATTTCTAAAAAGAAGAACAAGTCTCCTCTCTAAAATATTTCTCTCTCTAGAAAGCTTGAAGAAGAAGGATTCAACCTAAGGTTTCAAACCAAGTCTCAACTCCTCCATTAAAGATAAGTAATTGGCTTTGAGGTAAGATAGTTTTCATCCATGGATTCCTTCCGTTCATGAAGTTCCAAAATTCTCCTATTTTTAAAAGTTATAAATCCTTGAGTTAGGGTTTTCTTCAATTTCCATGGGTTCTCTTGATTATTGATTTAAATGATTGAATTATGATCTCTTATGTATGAATTGATGAAATACAATGATTTTATGATTATTTCCCTATGAACCCATGTAATCCCCATGTTTTCCAAGTTATGATCACATGATGTGGGATTTTGATTATGAAAGAATAGTTTTATGAAACCAAGCATGTATTGATAGAATTACACGAATTTATAATGAAATCCATATCTAACCAATGTTTTCTAAATATTGATGATTGAAAATGGGTTGTGAACCTTGAAAGGTAAATTATGGAATTACGCATCTTCTTATGAAATCTATGCAAATGTTTTAAGGATGCTTCAAGAGTAAAGTATCAATGATGATGTTATGGTTGTGTTGTTGAAAGGATTTTCTCATATACATATAAAAGCATGATTGTGAAAGGTTTTCTCACATAATAAGGATTCTAAGGTTGAAAGGTCTTCTCACCTAATTAAATCAAAGATAAAGAGCTATCCTAATGAAACCTAGCTTAGATTGGTTATTGAATGGTACCTTTCCATGGATGACTTATGACTTAGCTTGGATTGGCAAGATGACGTACCCTTCCATGGATAATAAGAACAAGTAAGAAATGACTACTCCGTGGGAATAATGCTTAGCACCGATAGGATATTGAGATGGAGACACTCCCGTTAGTAGAGGTCGGGTTTCTAGTAGTAATCTCCTTATCCCTTACATATGTGCCCCCATAGGATGATTGTCTAAATATACATTAGCTAATGGATCCACCTAAGCTATAAGTTCATGGTCTTTACCTTTGCAAGTAGGACAACTCTTTTCAGTGTGGAAGACACCGGGGGATTATTTTGTAGCTCACATGGTCTCTATGTCGGTTAAGGTTGTTTCCCACAATAATAATGAACTAAGGTTACTTCAAGAAGTATCTCACATGTGTTCAAAGACTTTAAATGATGTTAGCTTGCATTGACCATGTTTTAAGACTCATGTTTTCTAACCCTTTTATATCATGTTTTAGCTTGGTCAATTGCATGTCATGAAATGTCCTCTTTTAGCATGATTTAAATGTTCTATGCATAGCTATCATACTTGGTACATTTTTGTGTACTAACGCATACTCTTTCATACATTTCCCCAAATGTAGGGTCCGACAGTCAGGGTCCTCAGTTTCGTGGCTAGTGGTTGATTGCGAGATTCCCGAGCTTGGTGAGTCCTCATGCTTCGAGGATGGATTTTCATTATTTTTCGTTTCTTTCTTATTTCCAATTTTGTACATTATGTATGGGATAGACCCAATTTCATTCTATTGTATTAGATGGCTATTGAGACAAAGTATTTAGATTTCCGCTTTAGTTTTATAAAATTTTTGGACTTGAAATTGTTGTCTTTACCTCTTTTGTTCTATTTCTTATGTCATCAATGCTAAGTGGCTTTTATGGGGCCTCTCGGGGTCTTATACTCCATGTTAAATATAGGGTGTACCCCTGGGTTGTGACAAACTTGGTAATCAGAGCACAAGTTTTAGAATAGTCCTAGGATGTCTCATAAGCCACGTCGAGTAGAGTCTTGTTCATGAGTGTGAAGTGCACCACATTTATGAATGAGAGGCTACAAGATGTTTAGGAAACTCCATTTTTTTCATTAATTACTCTAAAGTCATGCGATAGAGTTTAACTCTATAAGGTCTCTCTCCTAATCCTTATATGATGCGCTACAGGATATGGCTACTCGAAGAGCTTATGCTAGAAGGAATGTGAGGGAGAATACGGAACATGAAGCTCCTCCCCAAGCTCCTCAAGTTTCGGTTGATCCTTTGGCCGAGCAAGTGACTAATGCGGTGTTTACGGATGCTTTTCAAGTATTGGCTCAAGCCATGAAGGCCCAAGCCAATAGGGAGGTTGCGGTTCCCGTGAACCCAAATATGGGTACGGCGGCATCTAGAGTGAGGGACTTCTCTAGGATAAATCCTCCGGACTTTCATGGTTTTAAGGTTGGGTAAGATTCTCAAGAGTTCATTGATGAGGTTTACAAGGTGTTGATGATCATGGAGGTGATGCTGGTAGAAAAGGCGGAGTTGGACACTTATTAACTTAAGGGTGTGGCTCAAATATGGTACAACCAATGGAAAGAAGGGAGACTAGAAGATGTGAGTCCTCTGTATTGGGAGAAGTTTAAGGCCGCTTTCCTTGATAGGTTTTTCCCCCTTGAGATGAGGGAAGCAAAGGTTCTTGAGTTCATCAACCTTCATCAAGGAAGTATGAGTGTGAGGGAATATGCCTTGAAATTCACACAATTGTCTAAATATGCTCTAACAATGGTTGCCGATCCTAGGGCAAGGATGAGTAAGTTCATTTTGGGTTTGTTTGAAATGGTGGTTAAAGAATGTCGATCCGCCATGCTCATTAATGACATGGACATCTCTCGTCTCATGGTTCACGCTCAAAAGATCGAAGTGGATAAACTTAAGGAAAAGTCTAGGGAGACAAAGAGGGCTAAGACCGGTGATGGTAATTTCTCTCATGCAAGGTCCGATGGAGATGGTCATCCTAGGTTTCGACAAAGGTTATCTGGTCAAGGTTCCTCCAATACTCCTCTTAAGTTCAACAAATATAGGGTGTCTAACCCTAAGCCTCAAGGAGGGAATGGTAGTGGATCTTTGTTACCTATGTCTATTTGTGCTAGGTGTGGATAAAAGCATGAGGGTACGTGCCTAGCCAGCACGGATGGTTTCTTCAGTTGTGGTAAGAGTGGTCATAAGATGAGGGTTTTCCCAATGCTCACGGCTAAAGGAAGAGAGGGAAAGCAAGCTCCTCCTAGTGGTTTGGGTTCCAATGCTCCGAAGCAAAACCGATTCTATGCACTTCAGACTCGTGGTGAAAAAGAGGATTCTCCCGATGTGGTTATCGGTATTGTGAAAGTATTCCAACTTGATTTTTATTCTTTACTTGATCCCGATGCTACCTTGTCTTTTGTGACTCCATATGTGGCTATGAGGTTTGATGTTCTTCCGGATGTGTTGTTAGATCATTTTTCTGTCTCCACTCACGTTGGTGATTCTATTGTGGCTAAGAGGGTCTATAGAAAGTGTCTCATTTCCTTATCCCATAAAGTTACTCTTTTTGACTTGGTAGAGCCTGATATATTAGATTTTGATGTTATCCTCAGGATGAATTGGTTGCACTTATGTTATGTTTCTATTGATTGTAGAACTCGTGTAGTCAAGTTTCAGTTTCCGAATAAGTCTGTCCTGGAGTGGAAAGGGGGAAATTCTATGCCTAAGGGTCAGTTTGTCTTTTATCTTAAAGCTAGAAAGATGATTTCTAAGGGTCGCATTTACCATCTAGTTAGGTTGAGGAATGTGGATTTCGAAACCCCTACTCTTGAGTCAGTCCCCGTTGTTAATGAGTTTCTGGAAGAGTTCCCATATGATTTACCCGGTATCCATCTCAAAAGGGAAATAGACTTCGGTATTGACCTTCTCTCATATACGCAACCTATTTATATTCCTCCTTACCGTATAGATCCGCCAAAACTTAAGGAATTGAAGGAAAAATTGAAAGATCTGTTGGATAAGGGTTTCATCCGACCGAGTATCTCTCCATGGGGTGCTCCAGTTTTATTTGTTAGAAAGAAGGATGGTTCTCTTCGTATGTGCATTGACTATCGTTAGTTGAACAAGGTGACTATTAAGAATAAGTATCCTCTTTCAAGGATAGATGATTTATTTGACCAACTTCAAGGAGCGAGTTATTTCTCTAAGATTGACCTGTGGTCGGATTATCACCAATTAAGGGTGAAGGAAGATGATATTCCAAAGACGGCTTTTCGAACTCGGTATGGTCATTATGAGTTTTTGGTAATGTCGTTTGAGTTGACTAATGCTCCGGCTGCGTTTATGGATTTGATGGATAGAGTGTTTAGACAATACCTTGATATGTTTGTGATTGTGTTCATTGATGATATATTGATCTATTCGAGAAGTGAGAATGAGCATATTGATCATTTGAGGATCGTGTTGCAAACTCTTAAGGACCAGCAACTCTTTGAGAAGTTTAGTAAATGTGAGTTTTGGCTAAGGTTTGTAACTTTCCTTGTTCATATTGTGTCAAGTAAGGGCCTTGAGGTAGATCCTAAGAACACAGATGTGGTCAAGAGTTGGACTAGACCTCTATCCCCTTCGGATATCAGAAGTTTCTTGGGTTTAGTTGGTTACTACAGAAGGTTTGTTGAGGGGTTCTCTTCGATTGCCTCTCCTTTGACGGCTTTGACTCAAAAGAAGGCTAAGTTCATATGGTCTGAAACGTGTGAGAAGAATTTTCAAGAGTTGAAGGATATAATTACTTCCGCTCCGGTGTTGACATTACCGGAAAGGATAGATGTTTTTTTGTTTATTGTGATGCCTCGAGAATTGGTCTAGGATGTGTGCTTATGCAAAATGGGAAAGTTATTGCATATGCCTCAAGGCAACTGTCACGACCCAAGGGTACCCTCTAGACGTAACAAGGCACATAGAACCTCGAAAAGAACCATGTAAGCCGCTTAGCATATCATAACATAAGTAAAGAACAATAAAGAGTAAAACACATTTAAGTCCAAAAATTTTCATAAAGGAAAGCGGAAGTCTAGACTTGTCTCAATTAGCCATCTATTACAATCGAAGTATCAAATAGGGTCACAGCCCTTAACAACCAAATCCGAAAGTGAAAATACAAGAATGAAACTACTAAATGAAAATATTCGTCTTCGAACCATGAGGACTCACCAACTAGCAAGGAGAATGATCAATTCCAAGCTCTAGCCACAATGGGGACCACCTTGAGAACCAGACCCTACACTTGGGAAAAATGTAGGAAAATATGGGTTAGTACAAAAATGCACTAAGTATGATAGTCATGCATGAAAACCTTGAAAACATACTAAAAAGGACATTTTAGTTGAATGCATGCTATTTTCTAAGTGACAACATCATTTTGAAGATAGTGTAAAAACATAAGTCATAAGCATAACCAACTCAAAGGTCATCACATCATAAAAGGAACATACCATAGATACCCTCAAAGCTTACTTGTGCAATGCATGAATGAGATCTAATAATCCCACCGATACTAAGTAAAACTCCTTAAGTAACCATAGTCCATATTTCATACTCTTGTTCATATTATTGTGCTAGTGGAAATAAGCCTTAACCGACATAGACCATGTGAGCTAACATGGAATCCGGTGTCTACCCCACACCGAAAAGGGGTTGTTCTACTTGCCTAAGGTAGAACCGTACTCTTAGCTTAGGTGGATCCACTAGCTAAAGACCTATGTAGGCACATAGTTATGGGATAGGGAGATTGCTACTAGAAACCCGGACTCAACTAAGGTAGAAGGTTTCCATCTCATGAGATATACTTTGGAAAGCCGGACTCAACTATCATATAAGCTTCCATCTCATATTCAAATCTACTCGGTGCTAGGCATTAATTCCCATAGATTACATAGTAAGTCTTGACTTAAGTTCATATTCATGGAAGAATGTCTTGACTCTCCATCCAAGATAATTCATACTATAGCTCATAGATTCAATAGGTGAGACTAGTCTTCCGACCTTAGAATCACTACATGTGACAAACCTTTCACATCATATCATATTCATACATAAATGTGTACATGAGGATAACCTCTAACAACACAACAACTAGATCATAATCATAATCACTTTACTCTCAAAGTGTTCTTAAGCATATTCATAATTCCTAAAGTCATGCATAATTCTCATACTTTGCCCCTTTAAGGACCATAGATCATATTCAATCAACACATCTAGAATTACTACATTAGACATGGATATAATCATAATTTCAAGTAACCCAATCACTACTTACATAATTCATAACAATCTTCTATAATCAACAAACCCATATCACAAGTTCATAATTGAAGAATATGGGGTTTCATGGGTTCTTGGGGGAAATTCATCATAAATCAACAATAAATCATCAATTCAATCATAATCCATCATAAATCAATCATCAAAAACTTTTTTAGAAAGAACCCATAAGAATGAAGTCAAACCCTAACTTTGGGGAAATCACTAGTTTTGAAATTGAGTTTGGAGGGACTCCATGGATGAAAGCTATCCATGGATGAAGAACTACCATACCTTAGCAATTGAATCCAATGAAATTGAGTAGAAAAACTTGTTCCTTGAACCCTAGATCCAACTTCCTTCTTCTTCTTCTTCTTCCTTGAAGTTCTAGAGAGAGAATTTTTGGAGAAGAAGACCTTTTTGGGATTTGATTTGGGGTTTTGGAAATAATGATGTGAATGGGTGTATTTTGACTTAAAATGACTTATATAGGGTCTAGGATTAGGATTAAAATGATCTAGTTTAGGTATTAGGTGCATATGAAATGACCCATATAACCTTAAAATATTAAATGACGGGTACTTTTCAAGGAAAGCTTTCACCGGCCATTCATTGATTCACGGCCAGTAAAGGCTATCGTGAATCATAGGCCTGGATTTTTTTTCTAAGTCTATCTCCATGGATGGGTCTACCGTCCGTGGACCATTCTGCTGGCCGTGAAATGTTTTGTGAATCATTGCCTTAGAATATTTTTCACAAGGCTTGGGTTCAAGGATGGGTTCACTGACCGTGGACTCTTCCACAGTCCTTGAACCCTTCCTTGGACCCTTGCCTTATAATACTTTTCACAAGGCTTGGGTTCAAGGATGGGTTCACTGACCGTGGACTCTTCCACTGTCCTTGAACCCTTCCTTGGACCCTTGCCTTAGAATATTTTTCACAAGGCTTGGGTTCAAGGATGGGTTCACTGACCGTGGACTCTTCCACCATCCTTGAACCCCTCCTTGGACCCTTGCCTTAGAATATTTTTCACAAGGCTTGGGTTCAAGGATGGGTTCACTGACCGTGGACTCTTCCACCGTCCTTGAACCCTTCCTTGGACCCTTGCCTTATAATACTTTTCACAAGGCTTGGGTTCAAGGATGGGTTCACTGACCGTGGACTCTTCCACTGTCCTTGAACCCTTCCTTGGACCCTTGCCTTAGAATATTTTT